>CAUYPK010060272.1:0-37298 GCA_963574355.1 Loris lydekkerianus | reverse complement strand
CTGTCCTGGCTTGTGTAAGCTCTGACCCTGACACACACTGTCCTGGCTTGTGTAAGCTCTGATCCTGACACACGCTGTCCTGGCTTGTGTAAGCTCTGACCCTGACACACCCTGTCCTGGCTTGTGTAAGCTCTGACCTTTAGAACACGGTGCAGGCTTGGTTTAGGCCGTAAACTGAGTCACGCTGTCCTGGCTTGTGTAAGCTCTGACCCTGACACACGCTGTCCTGGCTTGTGTAAGCTCTGACCCTGACACACGCTGTTCTGGCTTGTGTAAGCTCTGCTCCTGACACACGCTGTCCTGGCTTGTGTAAGCTCTGATCCTGACACACGCTGTCCTGGCTTGTGTAAGCTCTGACCCTGAAACACACTGTCCTGGCTTGTGTAAGCTCTGACCCTGACACACGCTGTCCTGGCTTGTGCAAGCTCTGATCCTGACACACACTGTCCTGGCTTATGTAAGCTCTGACCCTGACACACACTGTCCTGGCTTGTGTAAGCTCTGATCCTGACACACACTGTCCTGGCTTGTGCAAGCTCTGACCCTTACATTCTTGCAACACAGACTTTGGTAGATGCCAAGTGTCTATGCAGGTGACAGTCAACTGCAGAGCCAGAGAGACAAGTTCCCCATGCCCAGTGCAGGTGGGCCACCCCCAGCTTGGCCTGCAGATACCAGCCAGTCTAAGAAGCATTCCCCCACCCCCCCATCTACATCAGAATTCATGGATGCCCCTGTTACTTTGGCTTCTAAATGCCGACTACTTTCCCAGTGTTTGTGTTCAAGGTCTCTTGGAGAACGTGTTATGTGCTGGATTCAAGAGGGGACTAACTGTGCCTCTTCCACCTGCTGAATTCTGAACCAATTACAGGGGGACTAAGGTGAGCTTTCTGGAGGTTTTCAGGGTAGGGGCTGAGCCTGCTGCTGTGAACAGCAGATGCCCATGCTGCGAGGGGTCCCAGTCCTGGGAGCACAGTTTTTTGTGCCGTCACCCGCTCCTCAGAGGCTACTGACACGGCAACTAGGCCCACATCCAGCCCCACCCCAGCCTCAGGGACAGGTCAGGCCACCTGTGGGACTCCAGTGGTGGCCTGGTCATGGGACCACAAGGATTCTCATGACACAGCCTCTGATGCAGAGCCCCTAAGCCCAGTCCTCCCCACTGGATCTCTGGAGCTCTGAGTAGCCTCTCTCCCTCTGAGACCCCTGGGTCTGCCCTTCAATATCTTCTCTGCTGTCCTTGCCCTCCCACAACCCGGGAGTTAACGTTGCTCCACCCACCTGTCAACAAAAAAGAAGCCGTGCTCTGTGAAATAATTGGAAGAGGTTTACTCTGAGTAAAATATGTGCAATCATGTTCCAGAGAGCCATGTCCTGGGCCTTGAGCATGTGGACTCTTCATGATTGGAGTTACAGTTCAATTTTATACATTTTAGGGAGACCAGAATACAGGTAAAATCATAAATCAGTATGTGGAATGTGCAAATTGGTTTGGCTTGAAAGGTGGAACATCTTCAAATGGGTGATTACAGGTTACAGGTGGGGTTAAAGACTATGCTTTGTAATTGGTTAAAGAAATGAAGCTTTGGGCTGGGTGCAGTGGCTCACACCTATAATTCCAGCACTCTGGGAGGCCAAGGTGGGTGGATTGCTTGAGTTCAGGAGTTTGAGACCAGCCTAAGCCAGAGTGAGAACCCCATCTCTAATAATAGCGGGGTGTTATGGTAGGCACCTGTAATTCCAGTTACTCGGTAGGCTGAGGCAAGAGGATTGCTGGTGATAATGGCGGTGATGATGGTGATGATGGTGGTGATAATGGTGATGGTGGTGGGATGGTGGTGATGATGATGATGATGATGGTGGTAATGGTGGTGATGATGATGAAATGATGGTGGGATGGTGGTGATGGTGGTGATGATGGTGATGATGGTGGTGATGATGTTGGGATGGTGGTGAGGGTGGTGGGATGGTGGTACTGATGATGATGGTGGTGGTAATGGTGATGATGATGATAAGATGATAGTGGGATGGTGGTGATGGTGGTGATGATGGTGATGATGGTGATAATGGTGGTGATGATGGTGGGATGGTGGTGATGATGGTGATGATGGTGGTGAAGATGGTGATGATGGTGGTGATGGTGGTGGGATGGTGGTGGGATGGTAGTGATAATGGTGATGATGGTGGTGGGATAGTGGGATGGTGGTGATGATGGTGATGGTGGTGATAGTGGTGGGATGATAGTGATGGTGGTAGGATGGTGGTAATAATGATGATGATGGTGGTAATGGTGGTGATGATGATGAGATGATGGTGGGATGGTGGTGATGGTGGTGGGATGGTGGTGATAATGGTGATGATGGTGGTGATGACGGTGATGGTGGTGATGATGGAGTGGGATAGTGGTGATGATGGTGATGATGGTGGTGATGGTGGTGGGATAGTGGTGATGGTGGTGGTGATGGTGGTAATGCTGGTGATGGTGGTGGGATGGTGGTGATGATAGTGATGATGGTGGTGATGGTGGTAATGATGATGGGATGGTGGTGATGGTGGTGATGATGGTGGGATGGTGGTGATGATGATGGTGGGATGGTGGTGATGGTGGTGATGTTGGTGGTTATGGTGATGATGATCATGGTAGTGATGATGGTGATGACAGTGATGATGCTGGTGATGGTGCTGCTGCTGATGGTGATGACAATACTATGTGCTCACTGTTTGCCAGTTCCTGGACTCATGCAAGTGCTCTGTTTTTAGAAGAGGGAGGAGCATTGGCAGACAGTCTGGCAGTGAGCTGTGGCAGGGATGTTAGGGGGTCTTGCTCTTTACATGTCATCCCCAGAGCTGCAGATTTTGCCTCACATCCAGAAGTTCTGTGTAAACCTGCTTGTGAATCATTTATAAATAATCCCAAGGGGGCGGAGTCAACACAAACGCATCTCCATGCTTGGCTTTGCCCAGGGCTGCAGATGTCGTCTCCCAAGGTGGCTCAGACAGACAATTATCACAGGATTAGCAGTTCTCACACTTTACACTGCTTGTCATACTTGGGAATATCATTTCTCTGTTTTGTAGGAAGATCATTTCAGTGTGTGCTGCAATTGGTTCCATTTTGGTTTGTGACATTACTAAGATATAATAAGGTTAGTAATGATTGCTGGAAACATTTGTCCTTGAGTCTTTTGGAAGGAGAACTGCATTTAGGGTAAATAAAAACAGGGTGGAAATGTACCTTCTAGATTCGGGTTTGGAGCTGAGTGGCAGAACTAGCCAGAGTGCTGTCCATGCCTAGGGGTTCCACAAGCCCCCACCTGCTGCCACTTGGACACTCACGTCCTCCTTGGGGGAATGTCCTGTGTTCATCAGGGACCCTGACATGAAGCTGAGAGGCTGGATAAGATCAGTGTGGACTGGAAAGAAAGAATGTTGACTTTTCAAGCCAGATGAGCACAGGCACAAATCCCAGTTTCTTCCCTTACCAGATATGTGATCTGTGACCTCAGCTGCACCTTTGTAATGGAAACACAGCACTAGGACCCCCTAGACTATTGGAAACATTTAAGGGACAAGGTCGTAGCTGACAAGAGGTGAGGTGTTCCTGCTCCCTGTGCCTGCCTGGCATGACCATCTGTGGTGTGTGGACCCCCACCAGCCGCCTGCCTCCCCAGCATCTGTGTACCCTCGCCAGAACACAGACCTATCAGCCCTGTCCCCTACCAACTGTCTATGAGACGCCTTCCAAGGTCCCCAAGGAGCTAATGGTGGGACTAAAAATCCCATTTTTAAAAAAGAATGTTTACTCATTAAGAATTAATTCTACATCCAGAAAACCTAAGCCTGAATTTCAGCTGTCCCACTTTCCCATTAGTTTGAACTCCATGACACTGTTATTCATGTGGGTGCAAAAGTGGATGAGGAGCTGGCAGTCTTGGCTCTGTGGCTGTGGCTGAACCGTCGTCTCACATCTTCATGGCCCAGCCATTGCCTGCTCAACAGCACCATGGACCCAGAGCTCACGGCTCTTCCTTTGCACTCGCTGTGGAGCACAACGCCCTTTCCTATTTAACACCCCCTTCCCCAGAGCAGCTGCGGCTCCTCACTTGCCCGTGGTCAGCCCACATCCACCTCTCCCGAGGGCAGCACGTGCTTCACCCCGTCATACATTCTTCACCAATTCAATTCTCTGTTTATGGAAAAATATTTACTAAGCAAAATTCCAGACAGCATTAATAGGAATCTTTACAGGGCAACGTGGGCCCCATTTGGATATTTATGCCTTTGAGCACAGTTGTTTGATAGGATTGAAATCACCCAATAACCTTCTTTTCCACCTCTGTACATAGGAAATCATTTTTGGTCGGATGGTTGATTTTATTTGTCCTAAAATTACTCATCCTCATGTTAGAAGGTTCTGGGGTTTAATGAACAATTCAGTGTTCCTTAATTTTCCCACATTTTATGACAATACTCAAACACTCTTCAGCACTTTGCAAATATAAAGGCTGGTTGTTATTAAAAGCATTTTAATTACAGCCACAATTACCCATTTACCACATCACGATTGCGGGGCTGGCACCCCCGCCCTCCTCTTCCCCGTGAGCCACTGAGTGACCTGTTCTGTTGCTGCTCTGAGAGGGGCTCAGGTTCTGCTTGCCACCTGCACGAGGACCCTGTGCCTGTGTGCATTTTGGTCCCTAGCGGTGGAGAACACTGCAGACTTTGGTTTCATCAGGAAGGCCACACACAGACATCTGCGAGTGGAGGGGACCTGGGCTGGTGCCCATTCCTGTCTGCAGAGGTTTCACAAGGGCTATTTAGGTCCCTAGAGGAGAATGTCCAGGTGCAGTGTCCTGTGGGCATCCTGTGGCTGACGCTGTCCCTGAAGACACTGTGCATCCCCACCCCCTGCACCTGAGGGCTACAATCACCTTGTGTCCAGGACAGACCCAGCCCTCCTCTGAAGATAACGGGTTACCTTCAGAGGACTCACCCCCAGAGGAGAGGAAGTAGTGTTTTTTCCATCTGGTCTCCAGGTCCACCAACCTCAGTGACAGCAGAAGCCTGCCGGGGGCATCCTGGCCCCATAGGCTGAGCAGGGCACTTCTCTTCTCACTGAGAGGCCTGAAGAGAGGCAACATTCAGGGGGCTCGAGCTATAGCTGAAAGCAGCCCCTGGGGACAATGCTCCAAGCTGGGGGGCCTGTACCTCCCCACCCCTCCCTGTGCCCAGGGCTGCCCCACGCTGCCCCTCCTTCCCTGGCTGCTCACAGGACGACGTCATCTGCATACCTGGTGGGTGCCCTGTTTCCAGTGGAGCACTCTAAAGCTCCCTGCACCTGCACACTTGATGGCCTCTGGGGACACCTGCATTGCCCTCTCTGCAGGGCTGTGAGGTTGTCTTTGCTTTCTTCCAGTCTGATTTTCCCCACACTGCCGTCCGAGCTCAGGGGATGTCCATCTCACCAGGGCCCAAGGTCTGGGTACTCAGTTGGAGCCAGACGTTTACTGAATTAATGATCCATCTCAGTTAGTGCTGTTGGAGAAGCAAAGAGCCAGTGTCAGAAAGCCCAGCAGCGTCCTGGTGGGGCCTTCGTAAGATTCCCTGCCTCCTTCCGGGGACATCCTAGTTGGACACCTTCCCAGCTGGACTAGAAAGGCTGCTGGGTATTAACCAGCTGCAGGCTCCCAGGCCACTCAGCCCTAACGGAACAAAACAGAAACCAGAAGAGGAGCTGTTCCTGCCGGCAGGGACGGGCCTGTCTGTGTGGGGCCCCCACGTCTAAGACAATCTCCACACGTTCTGCCTCTGCACCCTGCGTCAGAGGTGGACAATGAAACGCCCACCATGGACAATGCCGTGCCCTCTGCTAGGTCTCTCTGACCACATCTCCCAGCCCCATGCTGGGAGAACGCCACTGTTCCCCGGTCCTCTAAGAGCACACCACGTGCGTCTCTGTTCACCCTCGGTCCCCACACCACAGATGGCACAACCGCAGCAATCCTGACTCTGTGCATTTCTTCCCTTATCACGCTGACAGGTGTCTTCCCAGCAGCCTCTCCAGCCTGAGACCACCAGCATCTCTGTTTTGTACGGGGGAAAGCTGAGGGTCCCAGGGAGGTAAGAACAACATAGCCTGGGAAGGACAGGGATGTTCTTGGCTCCAAGTCTGGCATGAGTTCAGTGAGTTCAAACTCTGAGCACTCAGCCCCTGGGACCACCAGAAGCTTAGTGACATGTCACCGTCACAGCTACTCAAGGTGCTCTGGGCTGCCCAGTGCCCACTCCAGCTCCCAGGCAGGTGTGGTCAGTGGGTACAGGCTGGAGATGGCAGAGGCCTCTCCGGGGCTGGCCATGAAAGGTTCCTTCTCCCATGACTGGGGGTGGACAATGGAGACTCAGCTGGGGCAGCCTCCTGGATCATCCACAGGGGCCCTGCGGCTAGGGTGTGTCCTAGTCAGGACAGCCAAGTTCCTAGAGAGGGGATATAGGCACAGAGTCCATGAAAGGTCACTTCCTCCACATTCTGTTGGTGAGCTAGGTCATTATCCATATGCAAATTAGGGAGTCAAGATTCCACCTCTCATGGACTTAGGAGCACATGAGCAGGCAGGGAATGGGGGCAGCTTGGGAGGGTTTCTGGCACACCTGGTGGTGATGGTGGTGGTGGTGATGGTGACGGGGTGTGTTGACTGGGGCCTGGTGAAGGGCCACTGCTCTAAGTGCCTCCTCGGCGAGCTGGCTGCGTGCTCACAGCGCTGCTGGTCTCGCATGTGCTTACCCCGGCGCACGCAGATGGTCCTGCGCTCCTTACCAACCCATCCGGCAGCCCCCAAATCACGTGGCCCCAAGTCCTCAGGGGAAAGCCCGGCCTCACGCAGGCTGCTGAGAGGGCGAGGAAGTCGCCAGTTATTTCTGGTGGGCCCCAGATGCTCCCTGCATGGCCGACACACAGTAGGTTCTCAGGAGGCTGTGCCCAGCCCCTCCCCGGAGCCGGCTCCCCAGAAGAGAGCAGGAGCACGGGAGGGTTCTTGGAATCAAACATAGAATTAGCAAGATGTTACTTCTGCCTTGATGACAAAGGCAGGCAACTCAAGCGAGCAGTAATTAGTGCTGACTGTTCTGCCACTCGGTAATAATATCTTAGACTTATAAAAATAACTGAAATGTAGGAGTTGCCCATGTGAATTAAACAGGCTGCGGAGAGCCTGGAACTTCCCTGGACGTGGGTAAGAAACGCTCTCCAGCATCTCAGTGGCCAAGGCACGGATGACACTGTGGGATTATTTTGAGATGTTTCTCTGCCATGGCGCCAGCAGTCCTGTTAGGTACATGAGCTGGCACCGCTCCCCGCGGCAGATGGCCATGCCGTCCCTGAGCGCTAGCCTGGCACACTCATCCTGACACTGCGTTCCGCATTTTCATGAGCGCACTTCGCCGCGTTATTTTGAGACGCCTGTTTGGATGCTGAATACTTTGTACAACCCTGAACAGTTGCTCTTTAAGAAGCACGTCAACTAGATATGTCTTCTGTTGGTTAGGGGTCTCTGGGTACTTTAGGAAAGACATCACAGGAGCCTCAGGAAAGGGACTTGGTGCCAAGGAGCCCCGCCACAGCTGGCCTCCCTGATCCCCTGGGTTGAGGCCCCAGCTCCTCGCTCCGGGCCTCTGACCCGGCCTGGCCTTGTTCTTCAGCTGCTGCGTCTTCATCCTTAGTGTAGGAGGTGCCATCCGCCCGGAGGAGCTGTTGAGCAATTAGATGAGATTACAGATAGGAAACACCCAATGCCTTTGGTGTTTAAGCCCTGTGGAAGTCACAGAGCCAGACTGTCCATTCTTGCCCAGCAGCAGCTCTTAGGGCGCTGACTGACGGGGAGGGAGAGGAGGCTGGCCCGGGCCTGGCTTTTTGCTGTAAAACGTCTCATTTCTGTGGGAACAAGAGAAAACATGATGCTGAGGGGGGGAGAGGGGTTCTCGTGCCCAATCCAAGTGTGTGACATGAAGGCTGAGCCGGGGGGTGCTGAGGACTTGTGTGCACAGCCCAGTCCTGGCCCTGAATGGTAATAGCCACCATTGCTGTTGGAAGAATCCTTTTCACACGTTGGGGGCTGAGAGACTTAGAAAGTGCTGCTAAGACTCCACGGAAAAAGCACCATTGAGATTGTGATCCCCTTTGCCCAGGCCCTGAATCTGAAGCTGCATGGTCTTTATTCGTACACCACACTCCATGGGCCTTCGTCTCAGCCGGCTCTCCATCTGCTCGTGCTGAACCTGAGCCAGGAGCCAGGCCGTTGTCATTTACTCATTCAACAAACGCCAGTTCCCGCTGCACGCCAAGTTCTGTGTGTGCAAATGCTCATTTTGCTTGCCATTTTGTGGTTTCCTAGCACGGTTTGGACCGTCATGCCAGTGAGCGTGGCAGCCTGCACAGAAGATCCCTGCTGCTCTCTAAGGAAGACGGTTCCCAGCCCACCTGTAATCCATTTCCACGCCACGTTAGACCAACCCAAGAAATGAGCAATAGTTTGGAGCCCCTGTAACTCGGCTCCACTAGGGCTTGGCCAAAAGAGACAAGAGCAGGCCGGTGCCTGGATGGTTATAGGACCTGAAATGCACAGGCTTCCACAAACAGACATTCTCCCGGCACCAAACTGCTAAAATAACAGCCTTTTCCTTTCCTACTTCTAGGAGACAAGGTAGTCTAATGCTTTGTTGTTGGACCCTGCAGCTGTGAGCTTTTGTTGCATAATAAAACTCCCTGAAACGCAGCGTCAGAAAACAGCAATTATTTGTTTAACTCACAGTTCTGTGGGCTCTTGACCTGGGCCAGATGCAGCTGGGCACTTCTCCTACGCGTGTGACAGGGGTTGTCTCACAGTGGCTGGCTGGAGGCAGCCATGGGCCTGAGTGACAGGGTGACTGGCCTGTGAACACCTGTAACTCTGCGGGCTGTCCACAACTTCCTCGGACGGTGGCTATCCCAGGTCTCCACACGCGAACACTGGAACGTGAGCGGCCTTGTGAGACCCAGGTCATGACATGCACGTCTTTTCTTCTCTATTAACGGGACAAAGTGTGTCCCAAGGCCAGCCCAAATATCAGGGTGAAGGAGGAGTGCAGAGGTGGCAGCCTGTGGGCGTTTCGTCACCCTTCAAACAGAGAAATTGAGTTATGCAGGCAGAGCTCAGCATTAAAAAACAAACCCAAACTAATTTTCTCTGTTAAAGATGTCTTAGCACACATGTTAATGAAACACCAAAAACTAAAGCTAGACGGAGCGATATCTAACGTTGAGGGAAGTGTCTGGTGCAGCTCTAACCCCCATCTCCGTCTTCCACCACATTCTTTAATGTTATCAGATTTTATTCATTTTTTGCACTGTGGATTCAAACACCATGTCAACACTCTTTTAATCTACTCTCTATATTTAAATATGAAAGCTCCAGCCAGCTGAATCACATGTTTTTACAAAATTAAGCTTAAAACCAGGGAGTGGCAGTGGGGGTGGGGCGGAGGGAGTGTTTCCATGGCAACAGCACACAACATTCCTAATAGGAGTCAGATCCCCACGGTGCTGGCCTTGGAAGGCGTGGGCGTTAATGGTTCTGGGAGAACCCTGCTGGCGGCAGGCAGCACCCATCTGGGTTACTCAGATGTTTAATGTCACGATGCATTAAAGGATCCTGTGGCTGTAAGAAGGAAGAAGCCTGTGCTAAGTGCTGCTGGTAATTATCTCCTCCCGGTCAGTCTGAGAAAGGAGCAGGCTCTGAGAGGCGGTAATTGCGTGAGAGCAGTGGTGGCGTCGGAGGGGCTAGAGAAAGTGCAATGCACAGACTCCACTTTCCTGAGAAGCAGCAGAGCAGGAGACGTGGAGAAAGGGAGTCTGGCAGGGCTGGTTGTGCCCACGTTGGAACTTGGATCACAGGGGGTGTGAAGACCGGCAGGTCACAGAGGGTCTGTTACGTGGTCACCTCTGCCAGGCAGCCACGCCTGTCTCCATCCCCACCAGCCAGGGCCCATCTGGGAAGCCCCCAGCACGTGTCTTGTCCTGGTCCTTCTCCTAGCGTCCCCTGCCCCTCCTTCAGATGTCAGCGTCTACTTTCCCAGAAGCAGCTGTGGTCTCCACTCCGTTCGCTCAAGAAGCCCTCGCCTGGGGTGCCTGGGCCTGCGGACGGGGTCAGAAGACGCAGTTGGGCGGCGCAGTCCTTGCCTCCCCGGTGCCCCAGGTCAGACCCACGGGGCGTCACTGGCTTCAGTGTGCAGGGTGGTGCTCCTTTGCTGGCCCCACCCCTTCCGAGGTGGACCCTGTCAATCACATTTGGTCCTTGTCTGAGGGTCTGCCCCATGGGGGAATATTTCACAAGTTTTAAAGGGCTTCCATCATTGGCCATCCCCAGGTTGTCGGAAAGCGATTATGGGGCATGTACAGGTTGTTCTGCTGTGAGGGTGATCCCTAGACTGGCTCTCTAACTTTTTGGCTCACATCCCCATTTCCATGTCCTAGGGCAGGGCCTGCTGAGGGCCCTGGGAGGGGAAGAAGCTCGAGCTCTGATGAGGTTCCTGCCTCTTCTCCCAGCCTTGCGTGTCTGCAGTGTCTGGCAGCTTCTAGACTAAGCAAGTTCACTGTCCCCCAGGGGGCAGCCCTCCTGGGAAGGTGAAGAGGAAACCGGGTGAGAAGCAGCTGATGTGAAACCCACAGTGACAAAGCTCAGGGTCTCATTTGTGTCCAGATCTCCCCAGGTTGAGGCTGTTGTAAGGCGGGGTGGACAGAGCTGGGAGGACCGTGGCCTTTGTTAAACAGACGATGTGCAGGGTCAAGGTGGAAGAGCCCTGCAGGTCACCATAGCAGCTGAAGGTGTGGGTCATCTGGAGGCCCAGGTGGGAGCCCACTGTGTGTAATTCCAGCACATTCTATGGGTTCAAGCCATGAACCTGGGGCGTTTATCAGCCTCCACCCTGGCAGAGTGAAATACATGATTCCTAAATTACCAATCCCAAAACTCTGTTTCCCACGCCAGACTCCCAGAAGCGCTCAGAATGCTTCACATGCAGCCTGTTTACTTGGGGACCAGAAAACACCAGCCTCTCCTAAATGCGCGCAGGCCTAAGTGTCACTTGGGAGATGCTCTGAAATCTCCAGGTGCCAGCAGGTAGTGTTCACTTGAGCTTCACAAGGGAGAGAAGCTGAAAAAGGGATGGGCATTATTCAGTTAAGTGCTGTGAGCCACTGTTCCCAAAAGGTTGCAGTGCCTTGGTGAGGTCAGACATGCAGAGGGATTATTTATTCCACTGTGGTCTGAGGGTGGAGCTGGGGTGGTGTGAGGAGGAAGGCCTGGACTGGGTCCTTCTCCACCCACCTCCTCCTCTTTCTCCCTCGGCCCCACATACCCAGCAGGGACCTCCAGCCTGCCAGGTGGACACACAGCGTGCAGGAGCTCACACACTGGCCCTTCGTGGAGCTGACCACCAGGGAAATTTTCTTTTTGGCCAAGCTTTCCAAATAGGTGTGAAGGCCTTGAGAACTGGACTTCTTAACTGCTTTTCCCAAAATAGCTCTGACTCCACATGTGTGGTGTTTTTTCTGACACCAACAACCAGTTCTGCAGCTCCTGGGACACCAACTGGGTGCCCTGTGATTCTGTGTTAATTAGCGCAGACCCCACAGGCAAAGGGCTCATCCCACAAGGCTGTCCCCACTTCTGATGTCAGTCCCCCGTTCCAGGTGGGCACCCGTGCTGCTGCTGCACTGGCTGAGTCAGTCCCCCGTTCCAGGTGGGCACCCGTGCTGCTGCTGCGCTGGCTGATGTCAGTCCCCCGTTCCATGTGGGCACCCGTGCTGCTGCTGCTCTGGCTGTGAGTCAGGGTCCCTCTGTCCCCACCTTAGTTTGCTAGTTCAGTGAACGGCTTATGAAACTCAGGGAACCCTTCACTTACTATCACAGATTTGGTAAAAGATACTACTCAAGAACAACCGAATGGAAGACATGACAAGGCAAGAAAGGGTGAGGCATCCCATGCCCGTCCACATGGTCACGGACCCCGACTTCTCCAGACTCCTCCAGGTGGAGTGGTTGTGGTCTAGGCGGGTGTGGTGCAGTCAGTGTGGAGGTCTAGATGGGTGTGGTGCAGTTGGTGTGGAGGTCTAGGCAGGTCTCATGCAGTTGGTGGCATTGGAGATTAGTGCCATCTCCAGCCTCTCCCCTCCCTGGGGTCAGGATGGGGGACGGCCGGAAGTCCCAGCCCTCTGACCCCCACCCTGAGGCTCTCCAGGGCCCCTGGCAGCAGAGGACCCTCTCACTCCTCCAGAGAGTCCTAGGGTTTGGGGAGCCGTGTGCCAGGAAACAGAGAAACAGACTGAAAATCTGTACGTTACTGACAATGCCCCTCATCCTCCATGTTGGTGAGGTGCACACGGCGGGGCTCTGGGATCCCTGGGAACCAGACCAGTGTGCACTGGCCACCACTGTCATCACACCCCTGTGCTGACAGGAGAGGGGCAGGCTCTGTGCTGACCTCTTCCTTCGAGTGACTTCGAGTGAACAGTAACAGACCTTCCTGTGCTGGGGCCCAGTGACTGGGCGAGCCTGTGGGGAGTGGGGGGGAGCAGAGACACGGAGCAGGGTCTGCAGTGGGCCCAGGCAGTTGTGAGGAGGGTCCTGTTCACTTGGCTCCCAGGCTTGAAATGTGAACGGCTGCCAGGTGTGTCCTGCAGGTGGTCTTCACACCCTCCAGGACACATGCAGGGCCTGGACCAGTGGCCCCAAACCAGATGCTGCCCAGAGGACAGGGAGAGTGTCGTCCCTCCTGCCCTTCCAGCAGGCGTATGTGGCTGGGGAAGGACACAGTCTTATAGGAAGGAGGGTGAGCAGCCTCCCCAGGGAGCCTGGGCTCTGTTCCACATCCCTGCTCCTTGCCGGCACCTGCGGCCTGTTTTACCCAGATCTTTTCCAAGAGCAGTTAAAGGTTTGCATTGAAAACAATGAATGAATTTTTCCAGCCCACACCCAAGCTGAGCCTTTTGCATCCATGGGTGGTGACGTTGGGGGCAGGTTTGCAGGAGCATAAAAGCCCAGCCGTGCGGTGAGGACAGAGCCTGCCCCTCCAGGGGCAGTGTGGGGGCTCCTGCATGCTGTGTGTCCACCCGGCAGGCTGGAGGTCACTGCTGGGTATGTGGGGCTGAGGGGTGGATGTAGCCTGTCTCTTGCCTGGGAGCCAGGCTGAGGGTGAGCAAAGGCAGGGACTGTTGAGCTGAGAATTTCTGCTCCCGGCGTTCTCTCTCTTTGAAAACCACTTGAAGAGCAAGATTGTGCAAAGTGACTGCAAAATTTAACTCCAGGGAAGAATTTGCAAACTGCAGACTGAAATCCACTTGCTTAAGTCGGAAGCAAGCCTTTGAGTCACGCTTATTTGGATGGTTTTATTCTATTTAATAGATTTTGCGAATATCAGCACATTTTGTGGTAAAGTTTTGTTGCCAAAAGGCACAGTCTGAGGGAAAACCTCCTGGGCATATAGGTCCTCTCCTCCCCACCCTCCAGTCCTGGTGGGGGGAGACCCCTCAGGTCACCTGCCTGCAACCTGCGTGCGTGGGTTACAAGAAAAATAACTTAATCTCAATCACTCTGCAGCACGCTGGGCCATGGGGCCTTCTCTGTCCCTGGGTTCCCAGCAGGGAGATGGAGGCTCAGAGAACTGTGGCCACGTCATTGCCATGAACACAGCAGGATTCAAAGGAAGAGCCGTAGTCCCGGCGTTTTCTTTTGCACTTGACCATATAGCTTAGTGAAGTTAATAAAATAAGGAAAAAGAAAGAACAAATGAAGGAAGGGAGGGAGGGAAGGAGGGAGGGGGAACAGCTCATTTGGGCTTTGATTCCTTGATGACTATTTTGACTAAATTGCTAACATGTGACAGACTTTTAAAAATCCCACTGTTTTATTATTTCCAGCTGGAGCAGCTGTGAGGCTCTCTGCGAAGGCCCCAGGGCAGAGGCGACCTGCCCTGAGTTCCTCGTGAACAGCCTGGTGGGACCATGTCTCGGTCCCTTGGAGCCGTCATCGTGCCCTCGCCCGCTGCCCAGCCGCCTCTGCATGCTCTGGCCCGGCTGGCTTTCTGTGAGCCTTCTGAGGGAGGAAGATTTTCTCCTGAATGTTCACGGTGTCACATTAAACCTGCACGGAGGATCCCGGACTGAAACCAAGGGCGTAGCCCACACCCTCACCGTGAGTCACGCTCAGGCCTGGTCAGGGCTGCCCTGCATCCAGCTGTCACTCCCGTGGGTCCTCTGTCACCTGGATGGGCCTTGGCTTCTCATTGTCTCCATGTGTTGATTTTCTCACACAGAGGAGCCAGGGCTGATCCCACTTGAGGCTGATGGTACAAACTGAGCCCTAGATATTTCATTGTGCCGGAAACCCAGGACATCCTCAGAAATGATGGGGGCAGGTCGCAGGGACAGTAAAGCCAGCTCCAAAGAGTACCACCGGCCGAAGCCATGATGATGTGGGCACTGAATTAATTACAAACAATCAGTGGTTATCAGTGAATAAAATAAGAGCCCACAAGTCTGCACAGAAGACGCAGTATATAAATACACACAAATGAACACCTGGACAAGTCAGTAACCGGCTAGAGGGACGTGGACGGCTTGTCCACGGAGTGGAACAACAACCTGCAGGGTCTCCACTGGAGGCTCCACCTGGGGAGGTTTGTAGAGGAAGAGGCTACTTATGTAATCGAAGAAATTCCCTACAAATTATTTACTGATTTCAAGCTGAGAAATAGTGACTATTCGGTGGAGAAACAAGGCGACATTCTGACCAAGTGCTCAGAATTACCATTACTAACCACAGGCAAGGCAGCCCTCAGGTGCTTCCGTAGAAATTCAAAGAATCATTCACACAGAACTCCAGCCTGAGATCCGCCAACTTAATCTAATCATTAGAAATATCAAACAAACTAGAAACATCTTAAGAAATAACTGACCCATGCGTTCCAAAAACATGTTTAAAGGCCTTTTTTCATGTCAGATTTGAAAGTCACCAGGGGCAAGTTCAGACGGCACCAGACGAGGCTGTTGGACCTACTCTCTGTTGAAGTGGAATCTCTCTTTTTCCAACGATATTTCTACAATTAAGTTGACTGAATTCTGTGTCTTACAAGACCTATGGCTTAGATGCCCAAGTAAAAGCTGACCCCAGACATTTGCTCACCATCCCTAATCCCTCTGTCTCCTTGAGCTCTCCCTGCAGGAAACAAGAGCTGCGACTGTCTCTCCACTTGGTAAATACGTGTAGAGAGTGACGAGGGACGTAGTAGCCGGAATAAGGGACACTGTGCCGTGTTCACCCATCACCACCGTGTCTTAGTGACTTGAATCCACACCCAGAGCCGTGATGTGCTCATGTGGCCTGATCTGCACAGTTTGACAGCCTTCCTTCCTCACCAGGTCCTAAGGCCCCAGGCTGGTGGAGGCTCCATCTTCCTGAGGCTGGACCACGGGGAAGGCAGGCTTCTCTGTGGCCACGGTGGGGAAGAAAATTTAAGTGGGGAAGGGGATGAGGAATCTGAAGCCTTGACAGTAGGCACACGGGCTGGGGATGCTATCTTTCCCTGGCCTCGGGAGGGGAGAAGATGTGGGCGGCTGAGGGCTAGTCATGGCCACCAGGGGGTGGACAGAAGTTTATGAGGACATGACCAAAGTCTGAGAGCTCTGGGGCCTCCTCTTCAGGAAAGGCCCTGGAGTCAGTCTGCAGACCAGCAACTGCACACTCCTCATGAGAAGTAAAGGTTGCTCAGCAGAATAAGCCCTAGGCCCCCTCCCTCCCAGAGGAAGACCCTGGACGCCAACACCCCTGTGTGGGCTTCTGTCCTGGATGGTCACTGTCACCCAGGCCATGATTTCATGTGCTCCACTTGTGATTTTTCATTTTTCAAAGTAGCTCCCTCAGTTCCCAGATGCAACTGGACTCATAGTAGGTGCACATTAGATCCCTGTGGAAGCAGGGAAGTGTTGTCACAGTGTGAGCCTCAACAGCCGAGGCCGGGCCCTGCTTGGACGGTGGGTTGTGTGTGCACGTGGTTCCCATCCAGTTCAGAAAAGATAAATGCACACCGGGGAAGCTTACTTCATGCTTTTCTTAATAGAGAAGAACATTCTCTTCTTATAATTTACCTGAAATGTCGTTCTTAACTTCTGAGAAATCTTCCGGCCTTTCATCTTATGCAGGGTAGAATTTGCCCCAGACTGAGCGTCTGGGGATCAGTCTTATTTACTTTGAATTGCAAAGTATTTTAATAAAATCATGTTTGCATTTGGTGAAACGTCTGGCAACAAGGAGGTGCCTTCATGCAGAAAGTGGTCTTGGGGCGCTGGCACCCACCTTTGCACCAACTGTCCCTGCCCCCTCCTGGCCTGCTGTCTAGCTACAGAACCACCAGCAAGAGGCTACAAGCGTGAAAATGCGGCATCAGATAGCTGGAGGGCCGGGGTCAACACCCAGGAGCCTCCCATCCCCAATCTGGTTCCAGGAGTCAGTACATTTCTCCAGCTCCCGTTGGGGCCCTGGGACCTCCCAGTGCACCAACATTCCTGCAGATGGGACATTCAGGTGCTACTGTCACTTAGCATGTATTCTGTGGCCAGTGGAGTTCTGCAAGTTTGCTGACTAAGACGACTCTGGTCATGCTTGTACTTGGGTGGAGTCCACTTGGACTTGGACTTGGGTGTACTGGAGTCCACTCACTCAGGAAACGTGTGTCTGGTGCCTGTAGCATGCGGGGCCCTTGCCTTATTCTCTGCACCTACTTGAGAGGAAATTACAAGTCTTAGGGGGCACAGAGGGGCACCTGGTGCAGCCCACAGGGGGCAGGTGTCTATAAGTGCCATTTGAGATGTGACCTGGGATAGGGATAGAGGTTGTCCAGGTGGACAGGGCCGGGCAATGGATGCCCAGTGTCTCTGACTGAAAGGAAAGGTCACATGGCTGCCCAGAGGTAGGGAGGATCGTGGTGAAGGGGCTGCTGGTTCCCTGCGGCAGTTGTGGACTCTGCCTGCCCTGAGCACTGAGCAGCTTGGTCTGTCCTCTGTGGGCAATGTCCCATAGGCCAGGGCAGGACCTACTCATCTCTGGTGCACACACCTGCCCTTCCCTCTCACAGGTGTAACTGGGGAACCCGCCCCACAGCAGCTGCCCTGGGCCTCGTGGCAAGGCCTCCCTCTTGGACACAGGAATAATTCAGAGTCCAAGGGCAGACAAAGTCATTCTGGGATTGTGACGAAGTGAAACCAAAAACGAGCAGGCTCTGAAACCCTGTGCAAAGGCAGACAACAGGTCACCTGCAAAATGAGGTGCCCATCATCCTCCTCAGCCCTCCCAGCGATGCCGGGCACTGCGCCCACCAGCTTCAGCCTCCACCACGTCTTCCCTCCTTCACGACAAGGTGTGTGCAGTCCCCTCCATTGTCTGACCATTGTGTGTGTGCAGTCCCCACGGGGTCGCCCAGCAGAGCCCGCATTATCTCAGGGAGAGAACAGCAGGTCTTCACACAACCCTGCGCATGGACAGTCAGAGCAGCTCGGCCCAGAGGTGGGGACAACCCAGACAGCCCTTGGTGACGGTGGAGACACATGCTGGGGTTCGTCGGTGCATGGGGATGCTGCTCAGCTGTGGGCAGGGACAATGCTATGCACCTGCTATGACACAGACAGACCCACGGACAGTAAAGGAGCCAGACACGCAAGGGCCCGTGTGCGGCTGACGAGAAACGCCCAGACCTGTGGAGACAAAAAGTGGGTTTGTGGTTACCATGGGATGCAGGGACTGTCCCAGGAGGGACTGCTAATGGCCACAGAGCTACTTTACAGAGAAATGAAAATTGTCTGCAATTAGATAGTGATGATGGTTTTAACAAGCTTGTGAATATACTAAAAGCCACAGAATTATACTTTGCAGAGGTAATGTTTTTAGCATGTAAATTATCTCTCAACAGAGGAAAAAGATACCTGGCCTTGGATCTGCCCTCCTCCCTAACAGGACAAATCCAGGGCAGCCTGCTCTGCATTGGGGCCTCCCCAAAAGTCCTCAAATTCAAGCCCAAACCCTCTGCCTCTTTTATGACACCGTCTGATACTGAGACACCCCTAAGTTTCCCAGAGTCTCCTTTCTACAAGTAATGAAGGCAGTAGGGGGCATTGGTGGGATGGTGTCAGCGGCATGAGCACTGACACATGAGGGGCCAGGGGACAGGAGAGCCCAGTGCACCCAGGGCATCCGGGCACGTGAACCCCAGGCTGTGGACGTCACCTTTACTCACAACAGTTTGTCACTTGTGTACTACTTTGCCACCCTGATACCCCGAGCAAACTTCCCGAAGCCTCAGCCAGGGCTGGTCAGAGCAGGGTGGCTGGGCCAGGGGACCACTTTCCTTTCAGCACTCCCAGCTTCCTCCTCTTTGGCTGTCACAAGGTGGACACTAATGCAGTGGACATTCATGTGGTGGACACTCACGTGGTGGACACTCAGGGAGTGACCACTCTTGGTGGACATTCAGGTGGAGGACACTCAGGTGGACACGTGGTGGACACAGTGGACATTCACACGGTGGACACTCTCAGGTGGACACTCATGTGGTGGACACTCACACGGCGGACACTCTCGCAGTGAACACTGTCAGGTGGACACTCATGTGGGTAAAATTAGTCACAGGTCTTCATTCAACCACTGCAAACACATGGCGGTGACAGAGCACGGACAGTAAGTAGAACTGGAGCACAGTCACCCAGGGGGCCCAGCTCCTGTGGCCTGGGCCGGGTCAGGTGGGCTACCACAAGCATTTGGACGCTAGAATCCTAAACTGCAAAACGTGGCCCCATCCCCACCCTCCCGAGGCTGGGTGTGGAGCTGGCTGGTACGGCTTTATCGGCCTCCCTACTACCTGCTTCCCAGTGGAAACAGAAAAGCTGAAAAATGACATTTTTGCCAGTGGGTTCCCTCCCCTGGTGTGGGGCTACCAGGTGGCAGTCCTCCGCCATCTGCTCTTGACCAGACAAGTTTGTAACAAGATATGGCCTTCCAGCATCCAGTCCCAGCTTTATGGGCTCAGTGGGCAAGCCAGGGGCCTCAGAGGTGGCTTCTGAAGACGGCGCAGTGAGTGGTGTTCCTTAAACACAAGCGCGGAGCTCAGCCCCGACTTCTCCTCCAGTGCAGGCAACAATGCCTGGCATTGAATTCCTTTCTGCTAAGCTCCTGGACTGTGCCTCATGGATGTGAGATAATTAGTGGGAGAGCCTGGTTTGATCTTGACCAAAGTATCAGAGAGCATCCTGGCCATGCCCTGGTAGCCCAAGTAGAGGACCGTGCCGCCTGCTCCCTACCAGGGGCACAGACTTGACAACCAGCTCCTCTAGATGCTGCCCTTGGAGTGCCCAGGAGGCGTCAGCCCCCTCCCGTCAGTCACAGTGGAGGGGCCTGCCGAGGCTAAGGCCTATGCCCCGACTGCTCTGGCCGTCTTTGCTCCCCCAGGAGCTCCAGGCAGACCCCTCGACTCCAGCTCCCTGGACATGAGCAAAGGCAGTCTGCCTTCATGGGTGTCTCAATCATGGGCTATTGTTCCACAAACATGTCTTCTTCCCTCTGAACCACACGCTGCAGTGAATGAGAAGCGACTTGTTATCTAGCGGCCCTGCAGGGCCCACTGCGTGATTAGATAAGGATCTTTTGTAATCGGCCCGTCATTCTTTGTTCTAGAAAATGATTCTAAAGCCAATTTCCCAGGCAGTGGGCATCTTTGTTCTTTTCCCCACAGCCGCCCACTGGGGGCAGCTCTTCCCCCAGGGGTGCAGAGTGAGAGGGCACCCCCGTGCCTCCAGGCACTTGGAATTCTAAAGGCTGAAATCAGCAGTTGAGGGGCCCAGTGCCTCTCTCAGCCTTGAGGCCTCATCTGGAGCCAGGGGAGCCCTGCACCAGGCTCTGGGATTGGCTGAGCTGCATGTCACCTGAGGGCTGGCAACATTATTTGCTTCACAAAACTGGGTTTGACCCCTGATGGAGTTAAAGGGTATGGGAGAAGAATAAAGCCAAGGTGGGGCTTATCAAGCCTGCTGTGGCTCAGGGTATGTCCCACAAACCTGGTGGGGAAATTGACCTCATTTCTGGTAGGAGCTGGGGTCATGGGGGGTCCCTCAGTGTGCCCGCATGGGCATGAGTGAGTCCCACTCTGCTAGCTCTCTGGAGGGCTGGGGGCAAGGGCCGGACACCCCTCCCTGCCCTCGGGCTTCCTCTCTGGCCCTGTGGTCCCTGCACCTGCTGGCTCCCCTTCCCCTACCTCTCTGCTAAGTGGGAGCCCCCGAGACCCTCACCAGAAGCCGATGCGGGCACCATGGTTCTCCTACAGGCTGCATAACTGACCCCCAATACTCTCTTCAAGTGACCCCGCCTCGTGCATTCCTACAAACACAGGCAGGTGGATGAGAGAGGCCAGGTGGGCACCAAACTGTGTTCAGCTGTGTTCAGCAGCTTCCAGCAGGGGTCCCAGGGCTGGCCAGGCCCACCTGTGTCCCTGAGGATGTGTCTGTCGCATAGCACCTGGACTTTCTCCTGGGACGGGACCCCCGGAAGGGTCTGGCACTGGGTTGAGCCCACCCTGGGGAGGTTACAGTGAGGTCAGTGGCTACAGAATGGGCGTTACTTGTGTTCACACTGAGGTGTGAAGGGAGCTCTGGGTTCTCAGGTGCAGACGTGTTTGGGAGGAGCAAGGCCTTGTTCACTCTGACCCCATGTGTCCCAGCGTTCCAAAACGTGGCCCCAGTGGGAGGCTACGTGCTCTTCTCCTTCTACCCCAGCACCCACCCTCAGAGTGTCCTCACCGCTGGGAGGTGATGTCCCTATCCCACTGTGCCCCACCCCTCTGCAGCCCAGATCACAGTGTGGCGCCCGGTGCTGAGGGATATCTTAATTTTGCTATGTAGCTGCCACAGGCTCCCCTGCAGAACTGGCCTGGGCTTCCCCAGGTGGCTGGGTCCCACCTTTCCCACAGAGGCCTTGGATGGCCACAGCAGCCCATGAGCCGGCCTGACTCTGCCATCACCTGGAGGCCTCTTAGAAGCTGAGGGGTGTGTCCCTGGGATTCCAAACTGGAAGACAGCTCAGCAGGCACGGCAGCTTGCCTGGCGCTAGACACTGTTAACACCCCATCAAGACACCAGGCTCCTCACCACAGCCCCTTCTGCTTCACAGAGCAGAAGGGACATGGGGTGGACCACAGAAGGCAGTCTGCTAAGCAGCTGACTTACGGTAAGAGGTTCACCCTGGGTTCCTCTGATGGGCCCCGTGGAATCATAGCCGCCTTACAAATGGAACGAGGAGGCAGAAGAGGAAAGCTTCAGAGTGAGGACTCTGGAGGTGCAGGAGGGCCTAGAGCTGCAGCAAGCAGGGAGCACCGCTGTCCCTGAGCCTCCAGAAGAAGCAGCTCTTCAGAGAAGGTCCTGGGGACTCTGCCCTCCTCCCCACATGCCCGGCTGTGAGGGATTGACTGCTTCAGGCGCTTAGTACACTGCGGGTCACCTCAGCCCAGTGGTGATAGCAGGTCTGCAATTTATTAAGACCTACAGATTACCTCCTTTAAAAAATCCTCTCTATGCCTTCCAGAATGGGAATAAGCAATCCTTATACCAGTGTTTCTCAACCTTCCTAATGCCGTGGCCCTTTAATACAGTTCCTGTGGTCGCAACCCACAGGTTGAGAACTGCTGCCTTACATTCAATTCCCATGATTTGAAATACCAAGCACAGTTTCTATATTTTGTCTGGACCCTAAAAGACAGAATCATACTTATTATGGTAAAAAAAATAAGGTTCAAAGCTGGCCCCGGCCAAAAACTGCAACAACAACAAGGAAAAAAACCCAAAACTTTGGTTTTCCTTTTAATCAGGAGTAGTGTTGAAATATATCTGCTAATTTATGCATTTATTTAAATAATTATATAGGTTTTCTACATTAATAGTTAATGTGGTAAATCATGTTAACAAACCTTTTTGGAGAGAGAGAGGTGGGGGAGGGAGGGGGAGGGGAGGGGAGGGGAGGTCATCTATGTAACTTTCCTTAAATGTGCCTTTTTCTATCATCAACAGAGCTGCCCAAGCTTGCTCTCAGGAAGTGTTTTCTGGGGACATATATATTTTCTGTTTTTTCAATTTCCCCCAGTTGGTCATCTTTTTTTCCAACTGTGTATCTAACTTAAAGCATGTGATTGTAAACTTTGTGTGCATATTTTAAACATTTTGTTTCCTCCATTTAAAGCTATGGTGAGAAACCCCTACAGCACTTAGGGACCCCTTTCTACCATCTGGTTCCATGACTCCTATTTGCCTAACTTTTCTGTCTCTTAGTTTCTCTTTCCTTAGTTGCTTTTGACTGACTTTTTAAAACTCCTTTCGTCATTTCCCACTTACACTTTTGGGACGACAGCTGGTATTTCAGCATGCCTACTTCCCATGAGCAATGTTAAATGTGTCCAACAACTCAGTCCTCTTTGGATAAAGCAACACCCCTGAGCCTTCTCCCATGGCCCCTCGCTCCCCAGCCCAGGCTAAAACCTAGTGTTTTTCCAGGCTCTGAGTAGGTCATATGTTATTATTTTCCCATGTCATAACTACATGTAACCGTTAACCCTCACTTTCCCCCGGTGGCCAGCATTCACTCTCCAGTCTCCGGCTCTTCCACACTTCCTCAAAGTTTTGGTCAACATTTCTTTTTACGTCTCATGGTTTTATTCTGGGATCATTTATCCTTCTTTCTAAAGCTCTTCTTTCTTTTGGTGAAGATCTGTTAATGTCCTTCTTCTGAGCACTTTTTAATTTTACCTTTGTACTTTTATTGGGCATGGCATTAAAAGCTGATTATGATTTTTCTTTTGCGCTTTGAAAATATTTTTATACCATTTTCCTGGCTTCCATTGTTGCTCCTTAGGAATCTGCTGTCGATCTAATTTCTAATCCTTTGAGGATCATGTGTATTTTCCTGGTAGGGACTTTTAACATCTCTGTGTGTTATCCAGTTTCATGCTGATGGAGCTAGGTGTCTTTTTCTTTTAGGTATCATTCTGGTTATATTTTGTCTGTTTCCTTGTACCCGTGGATGCATGCTTTCTTCCAGTTTGGGGAAAAGGAGACCTGTCATTATCAGCTAAAGTCCTCCTTTCCTCCATCCCCGGGGACTCTGAGTGTGGGGGTCAGACACTCTGCTCTCTGTCCACGTCTCCCTCCTCTCCGTGTCTGCATCTCATCTTTCTTTCTGTCACATCATGGTAATTTTATCTAATCAATCTTCCAATATTTTGATTTTATTTTTAACTGTATCTAAACCATTATTCAATCAATTAATTAGGCTTCTCATTTCAGATGCTAAGTTTTAAATTTCCAGATGTTTTATTATTTACTTATGAAATCTGGTCACTTGGATAGTCTGTTCCTTCTAGCTCCTATTTTTAACATCACGTTTATTTTTACATTTTTTACATGGTATTATTTTGCGGTGAGATCCCTCATGTCTGCTGGGGCACTGTGAAATCTGCTCATCCATCTGTATTGATTCTCACGTATGGGGTTTTCCCTCATGTTTTTTGTAAATTTCTTTATGCTTATTCTCTTTAAGTTTTGCTCCACCTTCATCTTTCTTTGAACTTAATCTATAGGAATTCAAAGGGACTTGGGCTGGGTTTTTTTTTTTTTTTTTTTTAAGAGAAACTTACTATTGTCACCTGTAGGAGCCAAGCAGAGCTAGCAAGCTGAAATCTCAGTAATTTAGCTTCTCAGCTAGGAGACAGTATGAAATGCAACATTGGAATCAGGTTGCTAATTACAAATCATCAATACAGACAATGATTAATGGGATTTCTTAACCTGAGACAGCTGCAGAGGCAGGCAGTGTCACACCACAGCTTTTGCAATAGATGGATTTCTTATTCTTACCTTTATCAGAGGGCAAGAAACCTGACCTTGTGCAGAGCCCTTGGCTTAGCTCCTACATTTAAGAAAGGCCGAAGCCTCATCTCCTGAAACATGCCCCTCACAGTGCTGCTAATCCCCCCAATCCTAGGTTCTCAGAATTGAGTTTTCCTTCAGAGAAGAGCCAGCTTTTAATATTTTCTTTTCTTTTCTTTTCTTCTTCTTTTTTTTTTTAGAGACAGAATCTCCTTCTATTGTCCTTGGTAGAGTACGGTGGCATCACAGCTCACAGCAACCTCCAACTCCTGGCCCTAGGCGATTCTCTTGCCTCAGCCTCCCAAGTAGCTTGGACTATAGGTGCCTACCACAATGCCCAGCTATTTTTTTGTTGCGTTTTGGCCGGGGCTGGGTTTGAACCTGCCAACCTCGGTATATGGGGCCGGTGCCCTAGTCACTAAGTCACAGGAAGCCACAGGCACTGCCCAATTTCAATATTTTCTATTGAACCTACACATGCATTTTAAATTACATATCTTAAAATTTACCCAGAATCTTGGAGGGTGTGTGTGTGTGTGTGTGTGTGTGTGTGTGTGTTTTAGGTGTTTTCAAAACACCCAGTGCAGCAAGCAGCTATTAATAAGTTTTATACTTTAGATATGAGTAGAGGCAATGTGGACTTGTGGGAAGGGCCAGTGCACTCGCTGCTGGGTGAAAGCATCTTAGTGATGCTACGTGGCCATGGGAGCTTTCTCATCTTCTCTTTCTTCCTCTTTGAGGTAGAAAACTGTCAGAGGGCTCATGGAGGTAATTTATGTAAAGTGCCAAGAACAGCATCTTGTCCTCAGTAATTGCCTTGGTGCTTGCTGGCTGAAGAAATGATGGGATGGATGGTTTAGGTGTCACCTCTAAAAATGCATTTTTAGAACTCTCCCTTCTACTTGACTGAATCAAGACCTCCACTGCTAACCTATGGTACTTTGGATTTTTCCCCTCAAAATTGCAATAGTAGCAGCGTGTCATCATTCCATGGCTATTTACCTGTCTTTCCGGCAAGACTTTGAGCACTTTCAGCCTCAGAAAGATATGGTTCCCTTTTTTTGTATGTTTTATTTTTATTTTTTGCAGTTTTTGGCCGGGGCTGGGTTTGAACTTGCCAGCTCTGGCATATGGGGCGACACCCTACCCTTTGAGGCTTCTTAGTGAGAGACGCTTGCAGAGATGAGCAAATGGAAGAATTAGTCCATAAAGTTCTGCTGACAATCGTTTTGAGATTCACAGAATGCAGGATAATTTGCTTAGTTAAAGTCAGTGACTAATAGGCACTCCATAAATACCTGTGTGCCCTCCTGAGACTGCCTGGTGACAGCCACCCTCGGCTACAGGTGAAGACTCTGAGCTCGCCCTCACTCCGACTCCCGTGGCTCATGCAGATCCTGTTACTCAGCCCAGGTGGGTGCTGAGGGGGTCCCTACCTGGCTCTGGTAACCACTCGGGGCTTTTAATCTAACATGAGAAGTTGTCCCCACCATCAGGCTGTGCCTCCTCCTTCAAGGAGATCTGAACTCTGAGCTCAGAAGACGTGTGTCGAAGGCAGCTTCAACCAAGGGGAAGAGCTGCTGTTTTTAGTGACTATTAAAATATGCTCAGTGCAGGCCGTATCAATGTAGAATTTAAAGAAGATGGGTGGTACCAAGGAACAATCTTGAAGTGATAATTGCCTCAATTTATTTTTTCTGAAACTAAAATTAGAGACCAATTTATCTTCAGTGTCCTTTCTGGAAGCAAAGTCTCCTCAGACCAGTTATAGTTTATGCTGTAAAAGCCATGGTAGCTCCTAAGTCCTTAGAGCAGCGGTTCTCAACCTGTGGGTCATGACCCACAGGAACTGTATTAAAGGGATGTGGCATTAGGAAGGCCAAGAACCACTGCCTGACAGGTTAACTCACATACCTGAAGCCCCCGGTACTTTGATTTATGCCTCTCTGAGGTTTATCTGGATCCTAAGGGTACCTTTTTTCAAGGTTTGTTTCTATATATTGGCTTGTTCATACACGTTCAGTGAAGATTCACAGGGCACGTGTCATGGGGCAGGCAGCATCCTGGGTGCTCTGGATTCAGTGAGGCCCAGGCTTGAGGGAGCTCAGTTCAGGGCACGGCAGCCAGCAGGGGACTCTGTTGTGATTGGCCTAGCTCAGGATGCTGAGGGAGCTGGGTGTATCTACACCGACTGCAGAGAAAATCAGGCCAGAGTTAAGGCAGAGAGATGAACGGGAAAGGGCAGCGAAGAACAGGAGGAAGAGAAGGGAGCGGCAGGTGCCCTTCCAGCCAGAGTGTGCTTGGGGTTGCCAGAGATGCCACAGACGTGAGCCCGCGGGGCCCAGGCACAGGATGGCGTGACATCCTCGGGTATAGTGCACTAAGCTGCCTGGTCCTGGAGTCTGTCCTTGGTCACCCACTCTGAGCAGGGAGGGCCGCTGCCCATGCTCTGGAGCTGGGAACTCTGGGGACCTTGAACCTGCCTGCAAGCTTGTGCTCAGAGCCACCTCTGTTAAACTGCTCCCTGCACCCCACTGATGGGGCTGTTGCGCCCGAGTGTATCTCCTGGAAAGGTGAACTTCCCATGTTTTGATGTTCCTACTTCTCACCCCCCTCTGGTGCCTGGCCTCTGCCAGGTGTCCCACCATTTCTTGAGGTTTTAAGAAAAATGCTCGAGGCGGTATTGACTCGTGGTTCTTTTAAAGGGGGGATGCACTTGCTGTAGTAGCAGTGGCCAAGGGGATGGAAGCGCAGGTGGCCTGGTGAGCCAACGGGAAGCATACTGGTGCCAGACCCCAGGGATCTGGTTCCTCTGTGGCTGCAGGGAATGGCTCTCCAGCCCTGTTAGCCCTTCAGTGGTCAAGGGGGAAGAGACAGCTGTCCATGTCAGCAAGGACACCCGAGGACACCTAGAGAGGTGGACAGGGTAGATACTCGTATGTCATGATCATTGCAAGTCTGAAAGTCACATTATCCACCCAATCCTGAGGAAGGTGAGGTAACTCAGCTCCTGATAGGGTGGGTTGCAGTCCAGATGCCTCTGCCTTCAGAACGTACAGTTGCTGTGCATTTACTGACGTAAAGGACATATGCATGTAATTTGTGAATAATAAGAACTCTACTGTATTCTTCACTGAACATTTCACATGGCGAGCTGACATTTTCACTGACTTTTGCTGAAGTCTTGATTATGTAGCCAATCTGAAGTGGCAGTGGAAGGAGTGTGGCTCCTACGTGGAGGTTGGTTGACATTTTTGTTTATAAAAATTGGCTCTGCACCTGTAGCTCAGTAGCTAGGGCACCAGTCACATATATCGGAGCTGGCAGGTTCAAACCCAGCCCAGACCTGCCAAACAACTACAACCAATAATAATAATAATAATAAAATAGCCGGGCATTGTGGCGGGCACCTGTAGTCCCAGCTACTTGAGAGGCTGAGGCAAGAGAATTGCTTAAGCCTAAGAATTGGAGGTTGCTGTGAGCTATGATGCCGCAGCACTCTACTGAGGGCAACAAAGTGAGATTCTATCTCAAAAAAAAAAAAAAAAATTACATGTCATGCCTAAAATTCACACATTACACATGTTACACGTAACATTTTTGTGTAATACAAACAACAAAGGTAAATCAACACACATGTAGGCTAGAGGTCCACTCACTGGCCAGGGCCCCAGACGAGGGCTTTCTGAATCGGGCAATAGATCCCAAGTACAAGATGAGAATTTCTTCTTCTTCTTCTTCTTTTTTTTGTGCTACCCAAAACATAACAACTGTTTTGTGACACACGTGCACATTTACCTCCAGACAACCAGCCAAACAATAGATGGAGTGCTTGTTTGCGGTGTGTGCCAATTCCACGGTGTACGCACTGCCACGGTGGCGGTGTGGGGTGGGGAGCAGGAGAGCAGCGTCCTGCCTTTGTATCACCTTCTTTCCACACAGACAAAATAGGTGCAAATAAAACCTTGGGAGAAAAAAGAATGGTGAGGTGTATTGTAAGAAAGCAATTAGGAAGGGCTGGGTCTTAAGTATATCTTGCTTTTATTTTAATTTATTTAATTATAAATTTATATAGTGTAATTTTAAATAATGCCTATTGTATTAGTTTCCCAGAAACTACCTAACAAATCACCAGGAGATGGGTAGCTTAAAACAACAGGAATTTAGTCTCTCAGGGTCTTGGGAGCCAGAAGCCTGGAGTCACGGGGTTGGGAGGGTCATGCTCCCACAGGGTTCTAGTCCTTCCCACAGGATCCCCAGTCCCTCCCACGAGGTCCCCAGTCCCTCCCACGGGGCCCCCAGTCCCTCCCACGGGCCCCCAGTCCCTCCCACGGGGCCCCCAGTCCCTTCTACGAGGTCCCCAGTCCCTCCCAGGGGCCCCCAGTCCCTCTCATGGTGTCTGCAGGGAGGGTTCTTTCTCTCTTGGCTCCAACAGCTCTGGTGCCTGCACCTGGTCCTTGGCTTCTAGACGCATCCATCGATCCCTGCTTTCATCATGATGTGGCCTCTGTCCTCTGGGTGTGACTCTCAAGTCTTCCCCATCTTTCCCTATGATGACCCCTCCCACGGGACTTGAGGAATCCCGTCATCACATCTATCATGACCCCTTTTCCAGAAGGGCCCCTCAATAGTCACTGGTCCAGGGAAACGTATCTTCCTTTTTTCTTTTCTTTTTTCCATGAGGAGAGAAACAGACTTAAATTAAAGCCCGTTCACCTATGTTTAGCAACTGCCTCACAATAGTCCTGAAAAAACAGCCATCCTCCGTGGCGAGGCAGCTTGAGCTGGCTGCACCTCACAGCTGGGAAGATCCTGATTCCATCTCGCTTGTTCATTAGGTCACATAGCTCCGTGCCCTGCAAGCAGGAACTCTTGCCCCAGGCCACCGTGGGAGGGTCTCCCCCTCCAGGCTCCTGAGTCCCATCTAGAAACGGGATCCCAGTCCCTACCCGGTGATGGCCGAGTCATCGCTCTGCTGGGGACAGAGAGGGGAGGTGGCAAGTAGCCACCTACCAGGTAACTCCACATACCACCCACGTGGCCAGAGTCCAGGAGCCCAGCAGGGTGCAGGAGGAGCTGGTCTGCCCCGGGGTCCCCAGCAAGGAGGGCTCATTCCACCCTCCCCAGAGCTTCCCCAGGATGTGGCCACCCTGAGCCCATGGGGTGGAGGGGACAGGTGGCAGTTGAGAAAGGGGAATGGTAAGTGACTCTGAGTCACCTCCGCTGGGCCTCCCATCTTCCCCCAAGGACAGATGCCAGCCACAGGGCCCAGTGGAGCGCTGTTACCCATGTGCTGAGCCCTGTCTTGCTGCTGAGTCACTGCTGTTGGTTACAAACTGTGTGAAACTCAGGGGAATTGTCCAGCATAGTGAGTCAGTGACAACAGTACTCTGTCGGTGTCTGAAAAAGGAAAACGGAGAGGGTCTGAGGGACACGAGGTCCTGAGGGGGGTGGGTGTTTCTGCTGCAGGTGGCCCGGGACCCTCAGTTTCCTCACCTGTCCAGTGGGGAGGTGCTGACTCCTAGAAGGCTCAGAAGGCTCACAGGAGGTGAACGGTGTAAGGGGCCCAGAGGGGTAGCCAGGACCTGGGCTCATCTGCTGTCCACACTCCAGGATGGGGCGGTCAGCAGGGTCCACTCCCATGGACTCTGCCTGAGGCTTCCCCTCTCAAGCTACCCCTACCTGTGTCCAGGGGCTGGGCTAGCTGAGGACAGGTACCGGTGACCCTGGCCCCCTCCACCCTTTACCCATGTGCCCACAGTCACTTTACCTCCTACATCTCGTTCTCAGCCACCACATTGTGAGACATTCCAGAGTGGCCATCCACCGTCCCTCCCCACCGGCCTCCTCCGGACACCCCAGCCCAGCTTCCTAAGTAAGAGGACCCCCGGGGCCAATAGCAGCCATGACACAGCCTTCCCCAGACCTTTCCTGCAAAGGGCAGGTGTCAGGGACACTGAGGACAGGACAGCCGCCCCGAGCCCACTCGTCCTTTCTTGCCTCAGTTTCCTTCTAAGTAAAGTCAGAAGTCAGAATTGATGCCACCTGCTTCTCCCGTCACATGCCAATGTCTTCAGGGCCCATCGGTGACAACCCCAACTTTGCCATTGACTTTGCCCAGGCCTTGAAGGACTTCAGAAGGACACCAGGCATGTGTGACCAGAGCTGGGCCAGGCAGGCCACTGTGGCTCACAGCTTTACACAGGAAGGTGTCTGTGGCTCCCAGGCTGAGCTGACCCACAGGCCGAGGAGGCCGTGCCCGGGAAAGGCCAGGCCACCCCCAGGGCCAGGCGGGGGGAAGCCAGAGGAGGGGAGAGGTATGCTTGCAGCTCTGTGGCTTCCCCAAGGCTCTCCCCAGACAGGGTCCAACAAGAGCAGCTGGGTGACCTCCAAGGACACCAGTGAGCACCAGGTGGCCTTCCCTGCTGGTGTGGGGTGGTCTAGCGCTACCTTTTGACCCACAGAAAGGGAAGGCAGGAGAATGTCACAGGCCTGGTGAGGAAAGACTGTGACAGCAGCAATGACCCACTGCACCCAAAGAGGGGCTGGCAGCCCTGGTGTGCCATGGCAGAGACCCAGTGCTGGCCTGCAGCTCCCACTGTGGGACGAGTGTCTTCTTCACCTCCGGGCCGGCTGTCCCCACACTGGACCCTGGTCTGCGTCCTGTGAACGCAGTAAACATTCCCCAACTTCCCACCCTGGAAAGAGCTGGGTTGAGCAGGCGAGCAGAGGGGCACCCAGGTGGGGAGGGCAGCCTGCCAGGGTCAGGAGAGGCCATGGGGTGTTCACAGTAGGTGGGGGGCTCTGGCGCTCCAACAGGGCAGCCAGAACCGCGGAAGCAACAACCCGAGACTGGGAGAACCCCGGGGTGTGACGGCTTCTGCTCTGAACTGTGTGAACTTGGGGTCTCTCTGTGTTCCGCACAGGGATCACGTGCAGGGGTCAGCTGCTGCCACTTTAACAACCGACCCCAGGTTAGAGAGCCATGGTGCTCACACCAGGGTGAGTTTGTCCCACAGGGACTTGTGGAAACATCTGGAGACATTTTTATTGTTATGACTTGGGGTAAGGGCTCCTGGGTGGAGTTCAGGGTTGCTGTACGACCTCTGGCTTGCTCTGGGCCGCCTCTGAGCAGGTTCTTAAACGGTCACCTGAGGTCTCATGGTGTATGTGCTGGGCGTGCCTTCCCACCTCTCTGGGCCTGTCTGGGCTGGTGGTGGTGCAGGCGTGGTTGGTTGTCTCGTGAGCTGGCTGCCGGCGGGGGTCCAAGATGGCTCGGTTCTGCACTGCATGGCTGCCCTCCAGCAGACGTTCAGAGTCTCCCTCCTGGCATTGACAGAGTTCTGAGAGCTTGGAAAGATACGCCCTACCGGCCTCGGCTGCTTCGTATTTGCTGACACCCACTGAGCATGGGGCTCACAGGGGTGATCTCAGAGGCTGGGTGGGGGCTGAGACAGGCCTGGGAACAGGAAATCACAGTGGGCACCGTCCATGTCACCCCCCTGCTCTGTGAGATTCCTCAGCCCCGTTCAGCAGAAGCTGTTGGTGACTAAGTGAGCCCGTGCTCATTAGCACATGCGCTCTAAGTCAGCAGCTCACCGTCAAATGCCGTAACAGGCAGGTCATGCGTCTGCTCTATGAATTCACAGGGGCTGTCCCGGCACAGAGGGTGAGGCCAGGGGGTCAGGCTTCCCAGCCCTGACCCCGTTTCCCTCCTTAAATCCTCTTTGAAACAGGGCAAGGTATGAATCAACTCAGGGATAAAGGCAAAGTGAGACCCAGAGGCTGAACTCAGTAAACTAAGGTTTAATCTCAGGTCTGTTTCAAGAGCTGCAAACTATTTTTTCCCATGATTTGTCTTTTGGTTTGTTTTTTTTCAAAGAAGTCGCCCACGACAGTTGTTAGCGCTTCATAAAAGCTACAGATACAAAAATACAATCTTTATTATAACACATAACAATTTTATTTCTTACAGGATGAGAAAGATTCAAGAGAGAAATTATGATTGTCCGGTTATTTTTACATTCAAATAAATTGCAAATCAGCCTCTCAGGACAACGTGTCCTGTCTTTAAGAATTTAACTCACTCTTTCAGTAACAAACAAGCCAAGTGTGTTCGGGGACTCTGGGGACGCTGCCTCTCCACGGCTGCAGCACGGTGCCCTGGTACTTTTCCACACGTCTCTCTGCACAAGATTAGCATTTGGGGGGGGGTGGGAGCTGGCGGCCAGGCTAGGCACTGTGGCCCCGCACAGGCGTCCTGGTGCTGGGATGAGATGGCAAGGCAAACCAACGCCCCTTGCCCTCACTGCAAGGCAGATGCCCCGCACCTCGCTGCTCCCCCTACTTCTCACTCAAGCTTCTCACCAGTGCTGAAGCCATTTTACTAAAGAGGAAGTGACCCTCAGAGGGATTATGCCACACACCTGGATGGTCCCAAGCTCCTCAGAGCACACCGGCGTGGCACCCTGTGTCTGGCCTCCCCCAAGAGGACAGTGGACGGCCCCTGCAGGCCTCAGTGTCAGTCCCCTCTGTGTCTCCTGGACAGCCCCATTTCATCTGTGCTGCCCCCTCCAGCCCAGACCTTCAAGTTTAAAACTCAGAGTTCTCTCCAGGGTGTTCTCCTTTCTCTGAGCCTTTCCCAATCCACTGAATCACTGTTCTCTGATGAATGTCTCCCGAGTCTCTGCACCCTCATCCTTGCTGTCCTGACCCTGGCTTCCCCTTGCCAGAGTCTGCATTTCTGAGAGATGGTGATGGTGGTGGCTGGGGCTCTGGTGAGTGCAGAGCAGAGCTGGCACAGAGCAAGTTCCCTGCCAGCCTGGGTGGGCACACGCCACGCGTCCACTTGTCATGCCCTTGTGGCCTGCATTTCCCAGCCACTCTTGCCACAGGCAGTCCCTGTGACTGGGCCTGGCCAATGGAAGGGGCCGGAGTGGTGCCCACTCTTCAGGTCTGACCCTGCAGTCTGCTCTTCTAATTCTGTGCATCTTTGCAGATGAAGAGAACTCAGCAGGGAATTCGAAGGCTCTGGGATGACGGAGGGTGAAAGGAGGCTGGATCCTGGAGGGTCTCCGTGGGCAGAGCGCTCTCGTCCACCCCCACTGTCACAGGGTGGGCCAGGGTGGGCCCAGGGTGGACAGTGAAGCTGCATCATGCTACCTGACACCACTTCACTGATGCTGACGACACTGGGGCATCAGCATCATCATGACCCTTCACGGTTTTAAATGTAAATACTTATTTCTTTAATTGGAAAAACAAGCACATGAAATTAAATACATACATTTTTGTGGAAGTTTGGAATTTTATATTGAAGTCCTCTGGGATAATTAGCTAATATATTGTGGGAAAAAAGCAGTGATCCTACCTCTCAATAAACACCAAAATTAATTCCAGCTATGTTAGAATTAATGATGGAAATAAGAATGTAAGATCAACTAACAGACCCCAGTCTGTCTACATCTCTGATTTCCATTCTGTTCCACTCATGTGTTGGCCCCGACTTGAGACTATTCAACACCATCTTGATCACTGCAGCTGTAGATGAAATTTTGAAATAAGGTAGCAAAAATACTCCAAATTTCTTCTTTTCCAAAATTGCAAAAGCTGTCCTCCTACCTTCACACTTCTGCATGGATTTTGGTCTCGCCTTGTCAATTTCAATTAAACTTCCTAGGATTTTGACTGAGATTGCTTTCAATTTATAGATCAGCTGGGAGAATTGTCATCTTAATATTCACTAATTTTTCTAGGTATATCATCATTATAGATTTTGACTTAATTCAGTTGTTTCCTAAGCAAATACGCTGTATGATTTGATTCTGATAAAATTTATTACACTTGTCCTATGATCCTGAATAGAATCTCTATTGATGAATGTGTTATGTGTGCCTGAGGAGAAAGTGTGTCCCGCAGGGGCTGAGAACATGTCCTGAAGTGGCCGAGTGATTGTCCCATGGTGGCCAAGAGCGTGTCCCGCGGTGGCCGAGAGCCTGTCCTGCAGTGGCCGAGAGCGTCTCCATCAGTACCAAGCAGGTCCACATGGCCAGCTGCCTTGCTCAGATCTTCTGTGTTTTCACTGTGTCTTTGTTTTTACTCCTTTTCATTGCTTGCTGAGAGAGGGCGTTATAGTTTCCAGCTATTATTAGGGAATTTTCTTTTTTCCCTTTCATCCTGTCAATTGTTGCTTGTTTATTTTGAAGCTCAGTTAACAGACACACACACATTCACTTTTGATTTGTCTTTCTTAACTCCTTGATGGTGTTCTCTGGTGTCTCTGGGAAATGCCTCCCTCACCTCTGCACACCCCGTCTCTGAACCCTTCTGTGTCAGCTGTGGGCCTGCCACAGTTTCATTTTCTTCTTTTTTGAACATTCCATCTGCTTCCATCCTCTGCTCTCATCTGATCTGTGTCTTTCCACTTTAAACACATCCCATAGACGGGGCATAGCTGCATCTCGTGATTTTAATCTACTCGATAAAGTCAATTTATTATTGGGTGTTTGATCCACTTACGTTTATTGTAATTACAGATGTGTTGGGCTAAGTGTACCGTCTTTCTACATCACCTCCCCTGCACTTGGGTTCTTTGCATTTTTTCTTTCCTGTTTTTGGGGGGTTTAGTGAAGTATTTTTTAGTACCCATTCTGTACTTTCAATTTGCTTTTTACCTATACTTATTCTAATTCTTTTTTAGTACTTGCTCAAGAGATTGTAATATTGACCCTTAATTTATAGCCAATCTAGAATAAATAGCACACCTTTAATGCATGATGAAAGAGCCTTCTACTCACCCTGGATGCCTACCAGGCTCTTGTTGTTACATATTTTTCTTCTATACATGATGTAAACATCAAAATAGGTCATTCTTTTTGCTTTAAATGTACATTTCTCTAAATAAGTTAGGAAAAGAAAGAAAAATATTTCAGAGCTTTGGAGCTGCTGGAATGCTGTTTTCACCTTTTACCGGACACCAGATATGTCCAACTTATGCTTCTATTCACACATTCTAGTGCCTTCCGATGGTTGTCTTTATAATTATCTAGATGCTTGTCTTCAGAACTAATGTAGGGTTTGTCATTCTACTGATGGGAAGATTCGTTCAGTGTAAGCTACTTTGCCACTGCCAGAGCCAGAAGCTGCGTGATGGCCTCCAGTCCAGTTGAGTTACCTCTAAACGTGTGTGTACACTGGGATGGGCATTCTGGTTGTCACGTGTATGTAAGTCTCTGCTTCTCAATGGTGCACGAGCTAGCTTGGACAACATAGCCAAAGCCCTTTGTGTAATAGCTTTATTAAAATAATTCACATAACAAAAAATCATCCCTTTAGTATACAATCTAGTGGGTTTTACATACCCACAGTGTGTCACCACCCTACTGTCTAAGTTTAGAGCCTTTTCATCACCTCAGAGGGAGACCTTGCACCTGTTAGCAGTCACTGTCTATATTCAGCCCAAGGCCAGCCCCTGGAGAACACTAGTCCCTTCCTGTCTGTATAGGTTTATATAAACTGGGCATTTCATACCAATGGAATCAAACATTTGTGACTGTCTTCTGTCACTTGGTATAGCACAATGTGTTCAAGATATATCTGCCTTGTATCAAACACCAGTACTTTGTTCATTTGTGTGGCCAAGTGATATTCTATTTTATTGATCTATGTAGCATTAGCAAACCCACTTATGTGATCACCTCCGACAGCAGTGCCGCACCCCAGTCCACCCTGTCAGGGTGACGAAGATGCCACTGTGGTTCTAACCGTCTGAATCCCAAATCTCCCTTTAACTTACATCACAGTGAAGGTGGAGACTGGAGGGTGAATTTAGCAGAATTCTCCTTCCCAGCATGAAGTAATCATGATGAAACAAAGGCATCATTTAAATCTGAGAGATGAGTTCTTGGGTTTGTGTTTCATTATTTATTGTATAGATGATTAGAATCTTTTTTACTAAAGAAATTTTAGGGGACTTGACTGTCAAAAGAAATGATCAGAAGGGCAATAGAACAATCCCATTTAATTGTGCTAATATAAATTAAAAATTCTGTTCTTGGTCAGATAACCCCTGAAGGATGAGAGAGGTGAAGGGATTTATGGGGTCAGACACAGTAAATTTATTCTTCGGGATACAAGTGGTGTTCTTCCCTGGAAAATCAAAGCTAAGGTTGTATTGACTTACTCGGGGCTTGGGTGGCGAGTGTCCTCCATCAAAGTTTGTGTCACGAAACTGAGATAATTTGGTGCTGATCAACACAACCTTGAAAGGGAAAGATATTGATTTGTAGATCTGCCAATATTTTCTCCCTAAAAAGGAAGAGGAGTTGAGCTAATTATAAATAAATCCTCACACATGGCAGAGAAGGACTGGAAGGCGCTCCGGTGGAACGGTTGTGGGAGACCAGGGCTTGCGAACAATGCTCCATGTTTCTGCTGGGCCAAGAGGGGATGAAGACATCCTTCTAGTGCTGCCGAGACTGACTTTTGAGGGTGCCCCATGGCCAAGAGAGAATAAGGAAGGCACACCCCAAAGGATGAGGGGCGTGGGCGAGGGGCTCATCTCCTTTTTCCTGGTGTTGATACTCAACCCACGTAGATGATGTCTCAAGACTCAACCCTGCTGGGGGGACAGGGCCCTTGCCACCCAGTGGCTGTGATCTGAGGGAGTTCTAGACTCCTAATATTAATAGCATTATGTCTTTGGCCCAGAGATGGGAGAGTTGGAGGATGAGGAAACCTACGCACTTTAATCTTTTTATATCCCCCCAGCACAATACAACATGTGGAGGATGCCAAGAGCCAGATGATCTCTGAGCAGGATGATTTGCAGCTGCAGAGCGGACCCTTGGACAATTTGTCCACAGGTGCTCCTTGTGGAGAAAGAGCCTGAGCCCATGGTGATCCTTAGGCATGCAGTCATTATCTAATACTCCCCTCACCTGTCTTGTGCTGTGTCCATAAAAGGCTACTGCGGAGGTTGCTCGGGGCTACCCTGCAAGCAAGGTAGTACTTCTAAGTACTGCAAGCTTGTACTTCTAATCCTCATCAGGCCTGGTTCCTTTCCTCAGCGATCAAGTACAGGGCCGTAGGGGCCACTAGGGGCTGCGACAACAACACATCCATGGTCCCTCCTTTCTTCCTTTTTCCTCCCTCCTTCCTTCCTTCCCTCCCTCCCTCTCCTCCCTCCCTCCCTCCCTCCCTCCCTCTCCTCCCTCCCTCCCTCCCTCCCACCCTCCCTCTACTCTCTCCCTCCCTCCCTCTCTCCTTCCCTCCCTCCTTCCTTCCTTCCCTCCCTCCTTCCTTCCTTCCCTCCCTCCCT
>CAUYPK010060270.1:0-13500 GCA_963574355.1 Loris lydekkerianus | reverse complement strand
GTTTTGGGTGTGTCTGGTTATTTGGGTAAGCCAATTTGGTTTATGTGGTTGTTTGTCTTTTGAGGTAAACCCAAACTCCCTGGGGCAGTAATGTTATAATCTTTATCTAAAAAAAAAAAAAAAAAAAAAAAAAAAAAAAAGACTATATATATAAGAAAGCACAACATTGACCAAACAACATGGATCACACCTATAATCCCAACACTCTGGGAGGCTGAGGCAGGTGGAAATCCTGAGCTCAGGAGTTCCAGACCAGCCTGAGTAAGAGCCAGACTTTGTCTCTACTAAAAATAAAACTAGCCGGGAGGTGTGGCAGGTGCCTGTAGTCCCAACTACTTGAGAGGCTGAAGCAAGAGGATCAGTTGAGCCCAGGAGTCTGAGGTTGCTGTGAGTTGATGCTATGGCACTCTGGCACTATACCCAGGACAACTGAGACACTGTCTCCAATAAACAAAAAAAAAGGTAGAAAAAATATTTTCATAAACCACCCCTTATGTGCAATGCACCACACTACACATCACAAGAATTAAACATGAAATTAGGTGGCCTCCACATGGCTGTCAGGAGGCATGAACACGGTTGGCCTGCCTCTCCCCAGATAGCCACAGTGGCTGCCTGGCCATACTGAAAGCACTATGGGCTGCCTGCACATGAGGACTTTGAGTCCTTCTTGATGGACATCAGTCTTTATCTACATCTGTACTCACAAGGATACACTGATTTTATTTTTATTTTTTATTTTACTTTTTTTATTATTATTTTTTATTAAATCTTAACTTCATATATTGATGCATTTATGGGGTTCAGGGTACTGCTTTGATATACAATGTGAAATGCTTACACTGAACTAAGTAATACATCCATCACAATTATACTAATTCCTTAATAGTTTTAAAATGTACCAATTGCATCATGTACATTAGGTGAGGTCCCCCCAAATTCCCTCCCTTCTCCCATATCCCCACTCCTGTCCCCACTCTCTCCTCTTCCTTTCTACTTTCTGGCCTATAGTTATGTTTTGCCATTCATATGAGTGTGTAGGGCAATTATATATTGATTTCATAGTAGTATTGAGTACATTGGATACTTTTTTCCATTCCTGAGATACTTTATTAAGAAGAGTATGTTCCAGCTCCATCCAGGTAAACATAAAAGATGTGAAGTCTCCATATTTTTTATGGCTTCATAGTATTCCATGATGCACATATACCACAATTTGTTAATCCATTCATGGGTCAATGGGCACTTGGGCTATTTCCATGTCTTGGCTATTATGAATTGGGCTACAATAAACATTATGGTGCAAATGTCTTTATTGTAAAATAATTTTTGATCATCTGGGTATATACCACGTAGAGGAATTGCAGGATTGAATGGTAGGTCTACTTTTAGTTCCTTGAGTGTTCTCCAAACTTCTTTCCTAAAAGGTCATATTCGCTTGCTTTCCCAACAGCAGTGTAGAAGCGTTCCCTTCTCTCCGCATCCATAGATGCCAACATCTATAGTTTTGGGATTTTGTGATATGGAATAATATTACTGGAGTTAGATGATATCTCAAAGTTAATTTGACTTGCATTTCTCTGATGAATAAGAATGATGCACATTTTTTCATGTGTTTGTAGGCCATGCACCTGTTTCCGTCAGAGAAATTTCTGTTCAAGTCTCTTGCCGACATGGAAACGGGGTTATTTATTCTTTTCTTATTGATTAGTTTGAGTTCTCTGTAGATTCTAGTTATCCTACCTTTTTCGGAAGCATAACCTGCAAAAATATTCTCCCGTTCTGAAGGTTGTCTGATTTACTGTGTTCTTGGCTATGCAAAGGGTTTTTAGTTTGATCAGATCCCAGTAATGTACTTTTAGTGTTACTTCAATTGCCATGGGATCCTCCTCATTAAATATTCTCCCAGGCCAATTTCTTCAAGTATTTTCCCTGCACTTTCTTCTAGTATTTTTATAGTTTCATGTCTTAAGTTTAAATCTTTTATCCAGTGAGAATCAATTTTTGTTAATGGTGAAAGGTAGGGATCCAGTTTCAGTCTTCTACAGGTCACCAGCCAGTTCACCCAGCACCATTTGTTAAATAGGGAGTCTTTCCCCCATTGAATATTTTTGATAGGCTTGTTCAAGATCAAATGATGATAAGTAGCTGGGTTCATCTCTTGGTTCTCTATTCTGTTCCAGTTATCTCCCACTCTGTTTTTGTGCCAGTACCATGCTGCTGTGATCACTAGAGATTTATAGTATAGCCTGAAGTCTGATAACGTGATACCCCCTGATATGTTTTTATTTCTGAGTAATGTATTTGCTATTTGAGTTTTTTTCTGATTTCATATAAAACTATTTTTTCAAGTTCTTTAAAGTATGACAATGATGCTTTCGAAGTAGAAGTACTATTTTTTCAAGTTCTTTAAAGTATGACAATGGTGCTTTAATAGGAATTGCATTAAATCTATAGATTGCTTTGGGTAGTATGGACATTTTAACAAGGTTGATTCTTCCCAGCCATGAGCATGGCACGTTTTTCCATTTGTTAACATCTTCAGCTATTTCTTTGCTTGGAGTTTCACAGTTCTCTTTATAGAGACCTTTCACATCCTTTGTTAGGTAAATTCCAAGATATTTCATCTTCTTTGGCACTACTGTAAAAGGAATAGAGTGCTTCACTATATTTTCAGCTTATTGTTGGCATATATAAAAGTTACTGACTTATAAGTATTAATTTTGTATCCTGAGACACTGCTGTATTCCTTTATCACTTCTAAGAGTTTTGAAGTTGAGTCCCTGGAATTTTCCAGTTTTGAAGTTGAGTCCCTGACGATAGTATCATATCATCAGCAAAGAGTGAGAGTTTGATCTCCTCTGACCCTATTTGGATACCATTGATTGCCTTCTCTTGCCTGATTGCAGTGGCTAAGACTTCCATTACTATGTTGCATAGCAGTGGAGACAGTGGGCATCCTTGCCTCATTCCTGATTTGAGTGGAAATGTTTTAAATTTAACACCATTCAATATAATATTGGCTGTGGGTTTGCTGTAGATGGCCTCTATCAGTTTAAGATATGTCTTTTCTATGCCTATTTTCTTAAGTGTTGATCATGAAAGGATGCTGGATATTATCAAAGGCTTTTACTGCATCAATTGAGAAAATCATATGGTCTTTGTTTTTTATTTTAGTGATGTGATATATATATATATATATATATATATATATATATATGCATATGTTGAACCAATCCTGTAACCTTGATGTGTATATATATATATATATATATATATATCCGTGATATATATATATGCATATGTTGAACCAATCCTGTAACCGTGGAATAAAACCAACTTGATCATAGTGTATAATTTTTTTGATGTGTTGTTGAATTATGTTGGCTAAGATATTATTGAATATTTTGCATGGATATTCATTAATGATATTGGTCCATAATTTTCTTTCTTTGTTGAATCCTTTCCTGGTTTGGGGATCAGGGTGCTATTTGCTTCATAGAATGTGCTTGGAAGTATTCCTTCTTTTTCTATGCTTTGGAAAATGTTGTACAATGTAGGCATTAGTTCCTCTTGAAAGGCTTGATAGAATTCAGATGTGAAACCATCTGGTCCCAGACTTTTCTTTTTTGGTAGATTTTGTATTGTCGATGCTATTTTAGTGATTGATATAGGTCTATACAAGATCTATAATTCTTTCTGGTTGCATCTAGGAAGGTGGCATGCTTCCAGGTACTGATCCATTTCCTTCAGATTTTCATATTTCTGGAAATAGAGATTTTTGTAGTAATCATTGTGGATTTTTTGAATTTCTGAAGTCTGTTGTTATTTCTCCTTTATCATTTCTGATAGATGATTTAGAGATGTTACTTTTCTATTTCAGGGTAGGTTGGCCAAAGGTATATCGATTTCCTTAATCTTTTCAAAAAACAAACTTTTTGTTTTGTTAATCTTCAGAATGATTCTTTTGTTTTCAATTTCATTTCATTCTGCCCTAATTTTGGTTATTTCTTTTCTCTGATGGATTTGGGGTTGAAATGTTCTTCCTTTTCCAGTTGCTTGAGATGTAGCATTTTGTTGTTGGCTTCCTCTCTGTTTTCTTGATGAAGGCTTCCAATGCTGTAAATTTCCCTATTAGGACTGCCTTTGCAGTATCCTACAGGTTTTAATAATTTGTGTCTTCATTATCATTTTGTTCCAAAAATTTGGTGATTTCCTTCTTAATCTCATCTTTGACCCCACTATCATGCAGCCTAAGATTATTTAGTTTCCATGACTTTCTTTGACTATGAAGATTCCTACTGCTATTGAGTTCAACTTTTATTCCATGGTGGTCCGAGAAGATACAAGGAATAATTTCTATGTTTATAAATTTGACTTGTGTCCTAGGTCACAAGTCCTGTGGTTAGACTTGTGTCCTAGGATATCATCAATTTTAGAGGATGACCTGTGGGCTGATGAGAAGAATGTATATTCAGTTTTATTAGGGTGAGATGTTCTGTAGAGGTCTGTAAAGTCCATTTGTTCTATGGTCAAGTTTAAGTCTAATATTTCTTTGTTTAGTTTCTTCTTGAAGGATCTATCCAAAATTGTCCAAGTGGCATTAAAATCTCCAACTATTATAGTGCAGGAAGATATCAAGTTGTTCATATCCATTAGAGTTTGCTTTGTAAATTGAGAAGCATTCTGGTAAGGTGCATAAATGTTAATTATCGAAACTTCATGTTGAGTGTTTCCCTTAACAAATATGTAGTGACCATCCTTATCTTTCTTTATTTTTGTTGCTTTAAAGCCAATTGTCTGATACTAAAATTGCAACCCCTGCTTTTTTCTGATTTCCATTTTCTATAGAAGTCCATCCCTTCACCCTGAGTCCATTTTTATCCTTTAAAGTAAGATGAGGTTCTTGTATGGAGAAAATATCTGGTCTGAGTTTATGTATCTGGTCAGCAAGCCTGTGCCTCTTTAGAGGACAATTTAAACCATTGACATTAATTGAATTTATAAACCTAGTTGTGTTTTGGGTGTCATGTTTTTCAGATGTCCAGTGTATATTTTTAATCCTTTCACCACTGTGGAAGTTGGGTTTTATTCAAAAATTTCTGAATGAGTTGACTTTGGAGGTGGAGCATTGTGCTCGTCATTGTGGAGGATGGGTCTGAGAATATCCCTGGAGAGCTGTTTTAGTTATGGTAAATTTCTTCAACATGTCTATGTCATTAAAGTATTTGATTTATCCGTCACAAATGAAACTCACTTTGGCTGGATACAGAATCCTGGGCTGAACATTATTTTGTTTTAGGAGATTGAAGGTTAATGACCATCTTTTTCTGGCTTCAAACATTTCAGCTGAGAGGTCTGCAGTCATTCTGATACTTGTCCCTTTGTAGGTGATGCTTTTCTTATGTCTGGCTGATTGTAGAATTTTCTCCTTCGTCTAACTTTGGCAAAGTTAATCACAATGTGTCTAGGAGGTGCTTTATTTGGATTGAGTCTTTCTGGGGTTCTCAAACTGTCTGCTATCTGAAGTTTTATACCTCTTGCAATGCTTGGGTAATTCTTCTCCGAAATCTCTTGGAGTAAAGCATCTGTACCTTTAGGACCATCCTCTTCTCCTTCGGGAATTCCTATAAGATGAATGTTTGATCTTTTGGAGTGATCCCACAACTCTCTCAGGGAATGATCAGTCTTGGCTCTCCATTTTTCTGCCTCTTTGAGCATTTCAGAACATTCAAAAGCTTCATCTTCAGTTTCAGAGATCCTTCCTTCTGCCTGTTCAACTCTATTACTGAGGAATTCTACTGTATTTTGGAACTCCTCAACTAAACATTTTCATTTCCTTGAGCTCTGCTATCTCTTTTCTCATTATGTCCATATCTTTGGTGACTTGGCCTTTGAATTGATTAATTTCTTGAGACAACTTTAAAACTACTCTTTGTAATTCAATACCTATCTTTTCTTCCATTCTATTTATCTTATTTGAAATCCATATTCTGAATTCAATTTCTGACATTGCTGCCATTTTTCATGCATAGCATCTTCAGTTATATTTCCCTTGTCATTTCTTATGGGGGCTTGATCTACTCTGGTTATTCATGTTGCCAGAGTTCTTCTGTTGGGTCTGCACCATGTTTATTTTCCACCATTTGGTTACTAGAACTGGTAGGGTGAGATTGAATTGGGGTTCCCAGATAGTAGAGATAGCCGCTTATCAAAGCACTAAGCTTTGTAATGTGGCTTATCTCCTACAACCTTACAAAGGCCCCTGCCAGAGTTTTGGCTGAAGACTCTGAGGACCTACTTGGTGAGAGAGGGCACAAGCTAACTCTGTTTTGATATCAGCCAACCTCTACCCTATCCTAGGAAACCATAGTATTAGGTTTAATTCCCGACTATGAAGAAATACAAACAGCTGCAGTCCCCAGCCCCCACCCTGCAGTCTTTTCCACTATAGAACTTCAAAGGTCAACCTCAGAATGTTCCAGAGTGAACAGCCCCAGACATGGGTTCTAATTAAATTATCTCAGGCAGTGCAAAACCTGCTCAATAGAGGGATGGATTCAAGGCTCTCCAACAGCACTATTGGAGCCAGGGAACCACACTCCCATCCACCAGACTCAATCCACAATGTTGTCCGCTTCTCTGCTCACAGGCCCAGTTGGAGCCAGGCACAATGCCCCCACCCACCAGTCTCAGTCCACATATAGCTAGCCTCTGCTTGCCAGACCAGCTGGAGTCAGAAGACCACGACCCTGCCTGCCAGTCTTGGTTTACTGCCTGGAAAGCCTCTGTTCACAGGCTGTGTTAGTCAGGACATTGCACTCTGCCTGCAGGTCTCAGTCCTCATCCGGTAAGCCCCCACTTATGAGCTCTGCTGGAGACAGGGGACCATACCCTAGCCCTCAGGTCTTGGTTCACACCCATTAAGCCACTGCTCAAGGGTTCTGTCAGAATCAGGGGACCATGTCCTTGCTCTCAGGTCTCAGTCCATGCCTAGCAAGCCTCTGCTTGCTTGCCCAGCAGGGGCTAGGGAACCAGCTCTGTCTGCCGAACTCAGTCCACATGGGGCAACCACTCTCCCTCTGTGGGTGCTGTCAGAGCCGGGGGTTCTGCACCCTGTCCCACCAGACACAACCAGAACCAAGGGTCAATACCACCACTGGCCAGGCGTAGTCATAAACAGAGGACTGCTCTTCCTCCCACCAAGTGTTCCTTTCTTCCCACACCTTTTTTCTTCACCCTTAGTAACAGATTCCATCCTGATGGTCGGCGGTCCACACTATGCCCAGATCTCTCAGGAAAAGACCAAATGCTCTATGCTGTGCAGGGGGAAGAACTTCAGACTGCCATGCAAGGGGGAAAGGGTGGACTGGGAGTTTGGACTTATGCGGGAAAATATCTGTTCAATTTTATGTCTGGCAGGGTGGTATCTAGGTTCCTAAGTGGGACCTTCCTAGAGAAGGAGACCTGAAGTTTAGCAGCTCTCTCCAGCGAGGTAAAATTAGAAGTCTTTTTGTTTCCTGCTCGTTCGCAGATAGCCTGTGGCAGGCCTCCTGCTTTGGGGACGGGGGTCTCCCATCCTCTAGTTGGTAGGCCTTGTACCTGTAATTTGTTGTCTTGAATGCTCTTCCTTGGAGTTATAGCTTGCCGGACTTCTTTCTTGGCTTAGCTCCCCACCTTTGGCTTCATAGTCTGATTCTGTCTAGTTTTTCTTCCTCTGCTCAGGAGCCTCTGCTAAGGATTGCTACTAGATGGCCATCTTCCCAGAATTCCCAGACATTTATTTTAAAAATCCTGATGACTTCCTTCTTTTTAGAGATCATTTTGATGGAAGTATCTTCACTGACAGTAAAGGCCTGAATTATCCTTCCATGGTAGAGGTTGCTACATTCCAAAACATAGCCAAAAAGAAGCCAAAGAAAAAAGAAGCCAGGACTTGGAGCATTGAAGACTGTCCAGAATTTAAAAAGCTTTAAGAAGGAAGGAAGAAAAGTCCAGAGCCAACCCTGAAACTCTCCTGGGAGAGACAGGAGAAGACGAGAGAACCCATTGCCAGCAGGAGCTCATGTGAGCTGGACAGGGTTTGGGGAGGAGTGAAGAGGCACCAAGATGGGGGGAGGCATCTGCCCCTGACAGAGGGATGAAAGGCGGCCAGGACAGCAGTGCCCTAAGGAGGCTACAGAGAGACAGGGAAGATGGCAAAGGGGGATGACAATCCTGCACCCAGACAGGAACAGCTTGGAAACAAGGTCTTTATTAAACCCTAAAAGAAAAATAGAAAGATGGAACTAAAGGACCACAGCCTGGAAGGCAGGGCCAGCACAGAGGCAAGGCCAGCAGTGCCCCGCAGACCTAGGAGGCAGCGTGAACATGGTGGGCCCGGTGGAAAGAGTAACACCACCATCAAGGACCCTCATCCCCCACCATGTGGCAGACCTAGCCCACAACAAAGCTGAGTTAGGCAGAGAGATGCAGGCTGTGAATGAGGACTGCAAGGCTCCAGCAGAAAGAGCAAGCATACACAGAGTGCTGAAACCAGCTGGAACAATTTCAGTCACCACGGTCTCCTCCAGAGCCTCTGCCTCAGGAAGATGAAAACCCTTTAGAATTGAGATTCATAATATGTTTTCGTTCACACATACTGACACTTTGTAGCTCACTTATTAAAAGGGACCTGGGTGTGATTTAGAGGCCTCTTAGAAAAACAGATCCTGAATTCCCTTTGAGAAGTCTCTTATTTCATCAAAGTACCTATAAGGTTACTATGACACAAAAAGAAGGAGAAAGATTTGGAAGAGGAAAGAGAGGGCAGGAAAGACTGATGAACTCACTCTGAAACTCTGAACACAGAAATGCTATGTCCAGACAGGAGAGGGTGCTGGGCTCTGATGTGTCTGCACAGGGGACAGCATCAGCCAAGTTCAGACAGGGCCAGTATTTCATCCATTGCTCTGAACTTCATTATATAAGAGGTATCATTAAAAAACCATTATAAAGTACTTTCTAACTGCTCTTTAAAGAAAGAATGGTGATGGCCACTTTCCAAAGCTCCTGATCAGCTATCAAGAGTTTCCACATCAGGGAGGTTCTGCTGCAGCGCCAGCCCAGAGGGGCAGGCTGGAGAGGAACCGACACAGCACTAGGGACACTGGCCTCCCAGCCCCCAGTTCCTTTCTGCAGTCACATCCTCTCCAGAGGCATCCTTGGCCTCCTTTGTGCACACCTTGATCTGCCTTTTAACTCACCAGATCAGAAAGGATGAGCCACTCTGTTCAGCAAAACTGATGCATTTCACTCAGATAATGCATTTTTATTTTCCTAGTTGTGGAATGAAATATATGAATTACAAAGGAATTTAGTTGAAAGGCAGCTCACTTCCTGTACCCAGAACTCAGTGTGCCCACACGTGTTCACCCATCAGGTCCTCCATATCCCCAACACCCCTGCCCTGCCTGATCTGCTGGGCTCTACGATACAGGCCCACTGGTGCTCAGCAGTCTCCCAAGCCCTGTGCTACAACCTCATAGCTGAATGCTTTACCCCTCCCCACTGACTCTCTCACTTTCTATCTGACATCATGCTCCTCCAGGTGCACTAAGATTGAAATGTCACTTTGATTTCATCCATGTCATTCTCTTCGACATTTCCACATCACATTATCAGGTGTGTGATGGGTGTCAGATACCATGCTAGATGCTAAAGGAGAAAAATTAACTAGCAAGCTATGGTGCTGGCCTCCAGTGAGCTGGGAATTGATACAAGACGTATGATACATCATAAACAAATATAAGCCAAGGCAGTGTGAGCCACAGGTGCAGGTCGAGATGTGTTGGCATAGTCCCTGTCCTGGGTCACCGGCTTGTCCAGCCTTCTCTCCTCACATTTGCCAATTCTGATCACTCCTTAGCATCCTTTCAGTAAAATCACTTTCTGCCAACTCACCCTTGTTATATTTATCAACTTATACATCCATCTATCCATCCATCATGTTCTTAGATATATCTAACACTTCCTAGATGAGATATAGGTAGGTAGGTAGATAAATTCCTTCTTTCAAACATCCACTGGTTCCCTGTGGCTTGTATAATAGAATAAAGCCAAAGATCTCAAAGATCTTCAGGGAAAACTCAGGATCCTCAAGCACCATTGTGAGCTCTGATCTTGCCATGTAAGTTTCAACTTTGTGCTTCTGCACTCTGGCCTCTGACCAAGAGACATCATCAGATGCCATATTTTTCATGTTTCTATCAGCCTGTCTTCCTCATCTTCTCAATCAGCCTCTGACAGTATTACTTGGGGTGGCCATATATACGTTTCAAACAGGCAAAGACAGTGCAATGTAGAGTATCTCTCTCACAGGAGGAGGGCTGCCAGGGACACTTAAAGGAGTTAGCTCAGAGTTAGGAATATCAGGGAAAGAAGCCCAAGAAGCCCCAGCCAGGAGGAGAGAAGCAAAATTATACCACTGTTAAAACTTTAAACTATAGGTTATATGGTGTAATATCACTCAAAGCTAGTGGCATAATCATCACTAAAATCACAAAACAGAATTATAGCCAAAAAAAGTATACAATATAGAATATATTTTAAAACTAAATTAAATCAAAAGAAGGTATGAAATGAAGAAAAGGGGAATAAGAAAGAGAAGGCACAAATATAAAACAGTAACATGACAGTACACTTAAATGCAACTACATCACTAATCACATTAAACATAGATTACCTAAACACACCAATTAAGGGATTATCAGACTGGCTCAAAAAGCAAAACTCAACTCCATGTGGCTATGCATCTTAAATATAAAGACACAAGTCAGTGAAAAATAAAATAATGGAAAAACATATCGCACAAACACTAGTCAAGAGAAAGCTAGAAATGCTATATTAACAACCAGGTAGATTTCAGAGCAAAGATTATTACCATGGATAGGAAAAACCTTTTTTGTAATAATAAAGATCTTAATTTATCAAGATGAAATAACAACCCTAAATATTCATGTTCCCTCATAAAATAATTTCAAAGCATGTAAAGCAAAAACAATAGAGTTACAATGAGAAATAGACAAATCCACAATCACACAGACACATATATGCCTCGATATTTAATAGAAGAGGTATAAAATCAGCAGGAATATAAAATACTTGAAAAAACATTACCAGCCAACCTGACCTAATCTATCACAATCGACATGATTGATCACTCCAAGAATATACAGCAGATACCTATTCTTTCCTGGTGAATACAGAATATTTGCAAAGATAGACACATTCTATAGCCATAAAAGGAGTCTCAATATATTTTAAAGGATTGGCTCAGCATCTAGAGCTCAGAGGCTAGGGCACCAGCCACACGCATCAGGGCTGGCAGGTTTGAACCCAGCCTGGAGCCTGCCAAACAACAATGACAACTACAACAACAACAACAACAAATAGCCGGGCATTATGGCAAACGCCTGTAGTCCCAGCTACTTGTGAGGCTGAGGTAAGAGAATTGCTTAAGCCCAAGAGTTTGAGGTTGCTGTGAGCTACGACAACACAGCACTCTACCAAGGGTGACACAGTGAGACTCTGTCTCAAAAACAAATAAAAAATTTTTAAAAAAGGATTCAAGATTTTTGAAATATTCTCTCACCATGGTAGGATATTAGGTAATGGTGATATCCCCAAATATTTGGAAAGTAAATACATCTAAAATATGCAAGGATCAAAGAAAAAATCAAAAGAAAAATTATAAAATAATGTAAACTGAATGGAAATTAAATAAAACACACAAAACTTGGTGAGAGGCTACTAAAGTAGTACCTAAAAGGAGATTTAGAGTACTAAATGCCTATCATAGAAAAGATAAATATAAAATCAACAACCTGAGCCTCTACTTTAAGAAACTGGTAAAAGAAAAAAATAGAAGCCCAAAGTAAGCAGAGAAAAATAAATAATAAAGAGTAGATAACATTAAAAGAGGAAAACAATGTAGGGAAAAAATTATATAATCAAAAGTTAGATCCTTGAGATCAATAAAATTCATAAACCTCTAGCCAGACCAATATTTTTTAAAAGGCACAAACTGCCACTATTAAGAATGTGACAGGTGACACTATCAAAAATTCTAGACCTGGGGGAGGAGACAAGATGGTGGACTGAAGCCAGCTTTCCACAGAGGCTTCCGTCCAGAAGGAGAGTTAAGGGACAAAAATTTAGTAAGTAACCTGGAGGATTTGAGCTGCACCAAGAGAGAAGGTTGAAGAACACACAAAAACACCACTGAGGCGAGCTGAGACCACAAGGATGCAAACAAAAGGTACAAAATCCATCACCAAGAAGACGGGAGCACCCTACTCCATGAGACCAGCTCAAGAGCCCCACAAACAAACAAACAGGCAGAAATTAAATCTCAAGCAACTGGAGAAAGAAGAACACTTCAACCCCAAACCCAGCAGGAGAAAAGAAATGACCAAAATCAGGGCAGAATTAAATGAAATTGAAAACAAAAGAACTATACAACAGATCAATAAATCAGAAAGTTGGTTCTTTGAAAAGATCAATAAAATAGATAAACCTTTGGCCAACCTAACCAGGAAAAAAAAAAGTCAAATCTCTAATTTCATCAATCAGAAATGGTAAAGATGAAATAACAACAGACCACTCAGAAATTCAAAAAATCCTTAACGACTACTACAAGAAACTTTACTCTCACAAATTTGAAACTCTGAAAGAAATCAACCAATACCTGGAAGCACACCACCTACCAAGACTTAGCCAGAATGAAGTGGAAATGTTGAACAGGCCTATATCAAGTTCTGAAATAGCATCAACTATACAAAATCTTCCTAAAAAGAAAAGCTCAGGACCAGATGGCTTCACGTCAGAATTCTACCAAGCCTTTAAAGAAGAACTAGTACCTATACTACTAAACCTCTTCCAAAATATAGAAAAAGAATAAATATTACCCAACACATTCTATGAAGCAAACATCACCTTGATCCCCAATCCAGGGAAGGACCCAACAAGAAAAGAAAATTATAGACCAATATCACTAATGAATATAGATGCTAAAATACTCAATAAGATCCTAACAAACAGAATCCAACAACACATCAAAAAAAATTATACACCATGACCAAGTCGGATTTATCCTAGGGTCTCAAGGCTGGTACAATATATGTAAATCTATCAATGTAATTCAACACATAAACAAACTTAAAAATAAGGACCATATGATTCTTTCAATTGATGCAGAAAAAGCTTTTTATAATACCCAGCATCCCTTCATGATCAGAACACTTAAGAAAATTGGTATAAAAGGGACATTTCTGAAACTAATAGAGGCCATCTACAGCAAACCCATAGCCAATATCATATTGAATGGAGTTAAACTGAAATCATTTCCACATAGATCAGGAACCAGGTAAGGTTGCCCATTGTCGCCATTGCTCTTTAACACTGTAATGGAAGTTTTAGCCATTGCAATTAGGGAAGAAAAGGCAATCAAGGGTATCCACA
>CAUYPK010060269.1:0-11746 GCA_963574355.1 Loris lydekkerianus | reverse complement strand
ATGTGGAACAGAATAGAGAACCAAGAGATGAATCCAGCTACTTACCATTATTTGATCTTTGACAAGCCAATTAAAAACATTCAGTGGGGAAAAGATTCCCTATTTAACAAATGGTGCTGGGTGAACTGGCTGGCAACCTGCGGAAGATTTAAACTGGACCCACACCTTTCACCATTAACTAAGATAGACTCTCACTGGATTAAAGATTTAAACTTAAGACATGAAACTATAAAAATACTAGAAGAGATTGCAGGAAGAACCCTTGAAGAAATCGGTCTAGGTGACTATTTTATGATGAGGACCCCCCAGGCAATTGAAGCAGCTTCAAAAATACACTGTTGGGACGTGATCAAACTAAAAACCTTCTGCAGAGCCAAGAACACAGTAAGTAAAGCAAGCAAGAATCCCTCAGAATGGGAGAAGATATTTGCAGATTATGTCTCCAACAAAGGTTTAATAACCAGAATCCACAGAGAATTCAAACGTATAAGCAAGGAAAGAACAAGTGATCCCATTGCAGACTGGGCAAGGGACTTGAAGAGAAACTTCTCTGAAGAAGACAGGCCCATGGCCTACAGACATATGAAAAAATGCTCATCATCTTTAATCATCAGTGAAATGCCAAGCAAAACTACTTTGAGATATCATCTAATTCCAGTAAGATTAGCCTATATCACAAAATCCCAAGACCAGAGATGTTGGCATGGATGTGGAGAAAAGGGAACACTTCTACACTGCTGGTGGGAATGCAAATTATTCCTTTTGGAAAGATGTTTGGATAACATTTAGAGATCTAACAATTGACTGCCATTCAATTCTATAATTCCTCTACTAGGCACATACCCAGAAGACTAAAAATCACATTATAACAAATATATTTGTACCAGAATGTTTATTGCAGCCCAATTGATAATTGCTAAATCATGGAAAAAGCCCAAGTACCCATCAATCCAGGAATGGATTAATAAACTGTGGTATATGTACACCATGGAATATTATGCTGCCTTAAAGAAAGATGAAGACTTTACCTCTTTCATGTTTACATGGATGGAGCTGGAACATATTCTTCTTAGTAAAGTATCTCAAGAATGGAAGAAAAAGTATCCAATGTACTCACCCGATCTATGAAACTTATTTAGGGCTTTCACATGAAAGTTATAAACCAGTTATAACCTAAGAATAGGGGTAAAGGGGTAAGTGAGGGGAGGGAGGGGGGAGGTGGTTGGAGGGAGGGCGATTGGTGGGATTATACCTGTGGTGCATCTTACAAGGGTATATGTGAAACTTAGTAAATGTAGAATGTAAATGTCTTAACACAATAACTAAGAAAATGCCAGGAAGGCTATGTTTACCAGTGTGATGAAAATGTGTCAAATGATCTGTAAAACCAGTGTATGGTGTCTCATGATCACATTAATCTACACAGCTATGATTTAATAAAAAAAATAATAAGAAGAAGAAATTTAAAAAAAAAGAATGGAAGAAAAAGTATCCAATGTACTCATCCCTACTATGAAACTAATTTATGGCTTTCAAATTAAAGCTATAATATGTGAAACTTAGTAAAAGTAGAATGTAAATATCTTAACACAATAACTAAGAAAATGCCAGGAAGGCTATGTTAACCAGTGTGACGAAAATGTGTCAAACAGTCTATAAACCAGCATTTGGTACCCCATGATCGCATTAATGTACACAGCTATGATTTAATTTAAAAAAATAAAAAATAAAGTAATTATATTTAGAAAAATAAAAGGTATCACAACAAAATTAATTCACTTTAGTTATAATATCTTTAATCAAATACTTACTTTATGCCAAAAACTGAGTTAATTGCTTTATAATTATCACCTCTAGTTTGCATTACTCATATGGAGTAGGTATAATTCTTTAGCTTCATTTTTACATATAAGTAACTTGAAATGTGGGGATTTAAGGCACTTCCCAGAGTCACAAATTGACCTGCTTCTCTAGTTACAAGTATGAATAGACAGTTTTACTTCTATTTGGTTTCCTGCTCATATGCTCATGTTCTTTTTCAGTAATATAACTACTCTTGCCTCACCTTTCTTCCCTCAATTATCCCAATTTTAAAACAAAGTTTATTTTTGCCTCTCCTTGTCATTGCTTTAGGAATAAAATTCCCATGTGAATGACTATATCAAATAATTATTCTCAATCACTCAGAGACATGATCTCATCATGAATGGATTTTAATTTTATGTTTTTCTCTTGGGAAGGCAGAAGATTACATGTAATATTTGTGTGTCCTTCACAGGAAACACTTCAGAAAAAGAGAATAGTGTGGCTCAACGAAAAAACCCATGTTTGTAATTGTAGTTCTCAGTCTTCCACAAACCAGCTATCTTATCTTAGGCAAACCACTTAACTTTTCAGCCCATCAACTTCAGATTTGAACAAGTTGAAACACTTCTACCTCTAAATAGCTCTGGCTATATTATTTTTCCTTTAACAAGAGCCCACTTCTGAAATTTAAGGAAAGAGCTATGAAATAAAATCACTGTCCTCTTATTCTGGGCACTGAGTGAAAAAAATAAAAGTAGTTCACCTAACCATCCTGTTTTCTTTTTTTTTTTTTTTTTCAATTAAAGTATTTTTTTTATTATTATTTCAAGTTCATTGAGGGTACAAATAATTAGGTTACAATATTTGCATTTGTTAGGTAAATTATCTGTTATAATTGTGTCCCACTGCAAGAAGTGTGCCATATACCATAACCCCCAGTCCTATCCTTCCTTACCTCTCCATGCTCCCTTGAATTGATTAGAGGCTTTTACTTATGTGTGTATGTTTGGCATCTAATGCTTCATATTAGAATTGAGTACACTGTATTCTTGCTTCTTCATTCTTGTTATACTTTTCTAAGAAAAATGTGTTCCAAGTCTTCCATGTGAATACAGAAGATTTAAAATCTCCATCTTTTTGAATGGCTTATTGGTATTCTATGGTATATGTATACCACAGCTTGTTAATCCATTCCTGGGCTGGTGGTCATTTAGGTTGGTCCACATTTTGGCGATTGCAAATTGAGCTGCAATAAACAGTGTAATACAAATGTCCTTATAATAAAATGATTTTTTCTCCTGGGTAGATGCCCATTAATGGAATTGGAGGATCAAATGAGAGGTCTAATTTGAGTTCTTTGAGGATTCTCCATACTTCCTTATAAAAAGGTTGTATTAGTTTTCAATCCCACCAACAGTGTAAAAGTGTTCCCTTCTTTCCACATCCACACCAGCAGCTGCAGATTTGAGACAAAGACTTCAGTGGCCATTGCCACAACAAGAAAAATTAACAAATGGGACTTAATTAAACTGAAAAGCTTCTTCACAGCTAAGGATACAACAAGTAAAGCAAAAACAAAAACCTACAAATGGGAAAAGATATTTGCAGGGTATGAATCTGGCAAAGAATTGATAAGTAGAATCTACAGTGAGCTCAATTTAATCAACAGAAAAAAGAGTAAACATTTCTATTTACCTCTGGGCAAAAGATATGAACAGAACCTTTGCTGATGAAGACAGACAAACAGCTAACAAACATTCAAAAAATGCTAATCGTCCCTGATAACTGTCAAAGAAATGCAAATCAAAGCCACCTTGAGATATCACCTAATTCCAGTGAAAATACCCCACATCAAAAATTCTCATAGCCATCCTTTTTTTTATGGCCATGTATAAGATTTCTGAGGTACTAGAATTCAGAAATAGTAATATCTCAATATTATAATAATAATCCTATTCCTTTTTTTCTGACCTTGACATAATACATAGTAATTACTCAGTGGATGTAGAGTAATGATTCATGTATCAGGGCAGTGTCCAGTATGTAGAAGTTTATAATAGATTCTTATCAAACTAAATTTTGAACTCTGCTGAATACTTCTAGTCTATGTGTCTATCTTGACCCCTCTGAATCTAGTTGTCATATGATCTTCAAATTCAAATTTGATAGCATTTAGACTTTCATTTGAAAGGCTATTATCAAATGTGAGAAAAGCTGCATATGCCTGACAGTTGTATAAGTCTTTATTCTAGGCAGAGGTTAATAAATCCATGGTTTATTCAAGTTAGGAGAGATCTATCCCTAAGAAAATTATGAAAAATGAGCCTAAATAAACAGGATACAATATTCATAAGTGTAAAACAATGCTGGTTTTGTTCAACATTATATCTCCATTTCTTAGCACAATACTTCAAGCACATCAAATTATCAATAAATATTTTTTGAGTAACTATGTGCAATATAGCTATATTATCTGTCTTTACACCGATCATCAAGGTTGATTTGGCCAGTAAATTTAATGAGAATATTTGAACGAATCAAATAAGAGAAATGCACTGCACTTTATATTGGACTTAGTTGTTCTATATTACAAAGCAGGATCGGCAACTTTTGCTATAAGAGGTAAGAGTAAGAAAGTGAATATTTTAAACTTTGTGGCAATATACTCTGTCTCAACAACTCAGTTCTGCAATTATAGCACAAAAGCAGCTGTAAACAATATATAACACATGAGTGGCTGTGTTTCAACAAAACTTTATTTACAAAATAAGAGGAAGTCTGCATTTGGCTTATGGGTAATAGTTTGGTGATCCCTATTACAGAGGAATTTGCAAGAGAACTACAATTCATAATCTAATTTCTGTCATCTAGAACAGTGGTTCTCAATATATTTTTGGCCTCAGGAACTCTTTATACTCTTAAAAATTATTAAGGAATCCTGAACACATTTAAAGTTTAATGTGGTTTATATAAATATTTACCTTATTAAAAATTAAAACTGGGAAATTTTAAAATATGTATTTCTTAATTCACTTAACAATAATAAGCCTACTATACTAAAACAGAGTACATTTTCATTAAAAGTGACTATATTATCAAAACTATAAACAAATAGCAGAAAGAATGGCATTGTTTTACATTTTTGTAACTTCTCTTATATGTGTAGCTTATAGAAGACAGCTTGGTTTTCATATCTTCTTTTATATTCAATGATTTGGCTGAAATGTATGAAGAAAATCCAATCTCATATGTAGGTGGAAAAGGAATGAATAAAATTGCAGATTCCAAAAATGGCTTCAGAGATCCTCAGGCCTCAGAACACAATTTGAAAGCCACTGTTTTAAACAGATGAGTTGACAAATAGAAGAATAGACCAACAGGTGGCTTAAAGTATGGTTTTATGTTTACTACAATAATGATTCTTATAAGGAATTTATTATTTCCCATCTCTATCCTTACCTGTTAATACATCCACCATTATTATACTAATATTGGTATGATCACTTGTTACAATACTTCAAGGCTTTTCACTCATAGTACAATTTCCCCTTTGAGATAACCTGATAGAAAGCAAGACTTAACTCCCTAAACAGCACTCCAAACCACTTGTCAGAAAAGCTTAAAGTTTATGGTTAACAGCAGTAAGAGAAAACTAGAATTTACTGCTAACACTCTGTGATTTTTTTATAAATATGAGCTCATAACAACCACAAAAGAGGGGTGTTATTATCTTAATTGTTCAGAGTATGAGACACTCAAGGAAATTACCTACCGTGCCCAAATTTATGTTTCTTAAGGCAAGAGCCTCTTTTCTTTCTTTTATGTCACACTACCACAAGTATTCAATGAATGTTTAGAGAAGAGACAAGAAATGTTTTATAAGTTAAGAAGTTTAGTAACATTTTAAATTTAACGTGGTTAGGGAGGAGAGGTTCTTCTAACAGTTGAATAACTGGCCTAATGGGAAGTGGGATAATTAGATCAAGATTTAAGACTTCACAGCATGGACTGTCACCTATACATTGAAACACTGGACCAAATTTACTTCTATTCTCTACTTATCAAAATATTCCATAAGTCAATAACTCATAAATCTGATATATACTTAATGTATCTGACCAAATACTCCTTTTATAGGTTCCACTAAAGCGGGAGCTATTATCAGCACCTAAGCTCACTGATAAGAAATTTTACATGGGTATAGTTACTTAGAAAATAAGAGAAAGGAATTATCATGTATTAAGATGTGCCAGAAACTATGCTAAGTACTGATTTTTTCCATTTGATTAGAGGGAAAAGAGAAATGTATGGATAGTACCACTGCTGTTTCTACCTTCTTCTTAGTAAGAGTTAATGAGCATGTTCTGTGTTCACAGAGTTTTGAACAAGTACTATAAAAGGCAAAAGACTTAATAAAAATAAATAAATAAATGACTAATTTTAAAAGGCACAAAACTATAATTTTGAACAAGATTATGAATGGCAGAAATATAGAAAATAAAAGTGTGATTATGTCTTTTTTTATGTTGGTTACATAAGTTCCTTTGTACTTTATGAAGACTTTGCAAATATCTATTTGGGATGAACTAGAGATCTATAAGCTAATAGAATCCATGACTTTCATTGTGAGTAATGAATTGAGCTTGTGACTCAGATAGGAAGAAATTAAAAAAGCGTCAGTAAGTAGGAAAAAGAACTAAAAAAATTTACCGATGTTCAGAAGAATAAATAAGCATTTCTAAATTGATGAAATATGGCAATACTGAACAAGAAATTTATAATTCACTGACAAACTAATTTCCTACCTATAATTTTCACATGCTATGCTATCGCTGAAAACTCTGTTGAGGAAAGAATGTGAAAGAGAACTAAAAAGCAATGACTTTGTTCATCAGACTGTAGTTTAATGAGGCTCCTAAAACTGAAGATTGTAGTCGTAGGACAAAATATTATTATAAGGAAAGGGAAGAAAGAAAAAATTACTATGGCATTTTGCTAGGACATTTGCAAACATAAATTCATCTGTTCCTTGTTAAAACACTGAGAAGTTACTGTTTTTATACAGTTACTTGATATTTTTAAAAAGGGGTGGGATGTCTATGCAGAAAGAAGTGAATTCTAATCCAGGATTTACCATTTTTCGTGTGATTTTAGACAAGATGAACAACATGGTCTGAATGGTAAAATATAGGAAATAATAAAAATACAAAATAAGATTCAGGAAAAAAGAAAGAAAGAAAGAAAGAAGACATTGGAATTATAACGAAATTGAAAGGTTAAATTTATCTTTTAAAGAACAAAGATCAGGGGAGGAGTCAATATGGCCAAATAGAAGCAGCTTTTCCCAGAGGTTCTTGTCCAGAGAGAGAGATATTGGACTAAGGTGGACTCAGAAAAGTCAAAAGTGAGGAGCTGAGCACAGAGAGAAGAAAGTTAAGTGCACATCATCAAGACTGAGACAATTTTCAAGAATAAGAGAGAGGAATAAAGACAACAAATACCAGGTATAGAGATCAGCAACAAAAGGATAGGAAACATCTCCCCCAAATGGGAGTTCTGTGGAGGGCTTTCCCTTAAGCAGCCCACCAGCAAGCAGGAAACAAAAATCTTCTAACCTCACTCCATGAGAGAGTGCCACCAAGTCCCAGTCTTCGTTCACCAGTGAGGCCCTATCTACACCCTATCTTACTTGGCACAAAATTGACCAAATATTTTCCTACAATCCCATACACAAATCTCACCCTTCCTCCATCTTAGTTGCCTGAAGGACTGGCCCTTACTGAGGCGAGAGTGTTTGGCAAGTTTACTGATAGGCCCTGACATTCTGTGGGCCTCAGAGCTACAGCTTGAAAAAAGTGTCAAGGTTCTAACTTTGGCAGGGAGATGGGCAACATTCCTTTCTCTCTTTTCCACTAGAAAAGACCCTTCTCCAGATCCTTGGAAATTCTGAGGCAGATCTGACCATAGATTTCTGTTTTCAGCTCTCCAGGCCAATCTCTTAGCTCTATTGGATGGGCAGTGCCCAAGGCCTTAGCAACTTTTACTGGAACTCAGAGACAGTGCTGTCTGCTGGGAAGTGGCCATGTAAGATCTATAAGGAGGACAATTCCCAGTGCCATACTGACTTTGACTGGAACTCTAGGACAGTGCTGTCCACTGATTCTTGTCCTAAAGGAGCCATTATCTGGGGCTAGTGATTCACCACTTGTCAGCCTGTGTTACAGTGACAATGGCATTGCAAAGGTGAGAGGTGAATTCAGCAGATATGACTGCAGATTATGCTCCTCCAGCTATCCACAGTGGGCTGTAGGTATCTGTATCTTTTCCCTAAAGTGATTCCAGCACAATATTGTGAATCCTTAGGTTTCTGTAGATGGCAGATTAACATCAAAACAGAGCCAGGCTGTGCTATCTCACCAAAATGACCCTCAAAATTTCCGGGTGTAGCCAAGACAAGGGACATCTGCAAGTCTACAGGGGATAAGCCACAAGCACAAGCTCCAGCTCACTGAAGAGGGGGCACTTATCTCCAGTTCCTGGAACCTCCTAGTCAGTATCACCCCACAAGATTTAATTACCAAATAGGGTAGTACAATGCTTCCTCACAGTCCCCTATTAGATTATCTCTCAACAACTATTCAGGGACAACTTATCAATTCAACTAAAAAAGTATAACAAATACATTTTAAAAAGATAATTAAAACACTCATGAGTAGGAATTAGCAGAACTCTGGCAGCATAAAAAATTGGAGCAGATCAACTACCCTGAAGGTTTTAAAAGGAGATGCAATAGATAATACCGTTCACAGAGACATTGCTGAAATATCAGAACTAAAATTCACAATATAGATGAAATAAGATTAAAATGTAGGAAAAGATGAAAATAGAAACCCCCCCCAAAAAAGTTCATAAGTTGTCTCAAAAAATTAATAAATTCAAAGAAAAATATACCAAGGATATGGAAATATTGAGGAAAGATGTAGAAGACCTTAAGGAACTGAAAAAGGTATTCGGGGAGCTTAAAAAACTCAGTAGAGACCCTCGGAAATACATTTGAACAGGGAGAAGAAAGAATCTCAGAAAATAGGACAAGACTTTTGAATTATCTCAAACATTCAAAGAAACAGAAAAAAAAGAGAGAGAGAGAGAGAGAGAGAACATGAACAGAATATTTCCCTGGGGAATTATTGAAATATTTCCAAAAAATCAAATATATGAATTATAGGAATTGCTGAAGGTAAAGAGAATATACACAAAGGCTTTTCTACACCAAGGTTATGGTGGAGAATTTCCCAATTATTATATTATCTACACCAAGGTTATGGTGGGGAACTTCCCAGTTATTATGATGGACATAGAAATTCAGATACTAAATGTTTCAGAACCCCAGAACAACCCAATCTAAACTAAGCATCTCCTAGATACAGTGTAATTAATTTTGCCAATGTTAATATGAAGGAGAAAATTCTGCAAGCATCCAGGCATAAGAAAAGCATTATCTACAAAGATAAAAATACCAGGATATCTGTAGATCTTTCAGCTGAAACTTTTCAAGCTAGAAAAGCAAGGTCATTGACTATCAAACTTCTTTATTAGTATTATTATTATTGGGGATTCACTGAGAATACAAATAACAAGGTTACATTTATTGCATTTGTTAGGTAAAGTCTCACCTATAATTGTGTCCAGCCCCAAAAAGATATGTCACACACTGTGACCACCCACCCCCTTCCCCCCTTCCCTCTCTCTGTTCTTCTATTCCCCCACCCCCTCCCTCCTCCCTCAGTCTACTCTTCCCTTCCCCTACATCCCACCATGTACTGGGTCATCAATTATCCTCATATGAGAATTGAGTATGTAGGATTCTTGCTTCTCCATTCTTCTGATGCTTTACTAAGAACAATGTTTTCCACTTCCATCCAGGCTTATACGAAGGATGTAAAGTCCGCATCTTTTTAATGGCTGAATAGTACTCCATGGTATACATATGCCACAGCTTATTAATCCATTCTTGGTTTGGTGGGCATTTAAACTGTTTCCACAATTTGGCAATTGCAAATTGAGCTGCAATAAACAGTCTACTGAAAGTGTCCTTATGGTAAAGGATTTTTTCCTTCTCGGTAGATGCCCACTAATGGGATTGCAGGATCAAATGGGAGATTTAGTTTGAGTTCCTTGAGGGTACTCCATACTTCCTTCCAAAAATATTGTACTATAAAAATACTAGAAGAGAGTACAGAGAAAACACTTGAAGAAATTGGCCTGGGATTATATTTTACAAGGAGGACCCCCCCAGGCAATTGAAACAAAACCAAAAATACATTACTGGGATCTGAACAAACTAAAAAGCTTTTGCACAACCAAGAGCATAGTAAGTAAAGAAAACAGATAACCTTCAGAATGGGAGAAGATTTTTAGAGGTTATACTTCTGACAACGGTCTGATAACTAGAATCTACAGAGACCTCAAATTAATCAATAAGAAAAGAATAAATAACCCCATTTCTATGTGGGCAAGAGACTTGAACAGAAACTTCTCTGATGAAGACAGGCGTATGGCCTACAAACATATGAAAAATGCTCATCACCCTTAATCATCAGAGAAATGCAAATCAAAACCAATTTGAGATATCATCTAACTCCAGTAAGATTAGCGCACATCACAAAATACCAAAACTACAGATGTTGGCGTAGATGCAGAGAGAAGGAAATGCTTCTACACTGCTGGTGGAAAAGCAAGCTAATACAACCTTTTTGGAAAGAAGTTTGGAGAACACTCAAGGAACTAAAAGTAGACCTACTATTTAATACTGCAATTCCTCTACAAGGTATATACCCAGATGATCAAAAAATCATTTTACAACAAAGACATTTGCACCAGAATGTTTATTGCAGACCAGTTCATAATAGCCAAGACATGGAAACATCTCAAGTGCCCATTGACCCATGAGTGGATTAACAAATCATGGCATATGTACCCTGTGGAATACTATACAGCCATGAAAAAGATGGAGATTTCATGTCTTTTATGTTTACCTAGATGGAGCTGGAACATGTTCTTCTTAGTAAAGTATCTCAAGAATGGGGGGGGGAAGTATTCAATGTACTCAATACTACCATCAAATCAATATATAACCACCTACACAGTTATATGAATGGCAAAACATAACTATAGTCCAGAAAGCAGAAGGGAAAAGAAGAGAGAGGGGAGGGGAGGGGGGATATAGGAGGAAGGAAGGTACTTGGGGGGACCTCACCTAATGTGCATGATGCAAACATTTTAAAAACTATTAAAAAATGAGTATAATTGAGATGGATGTGTTACTTAATTCAATGTAAGAATTTCACATTGAATATAAAGCAGCACTCTAACCCCATAAATGCATCAATGTACAAATTTATGATTTAATAAAAAATAATTTAAAAATAAAACAAAAAATAAAACCTAAAAAAAAAAAAAATTATACTAGTTTCCAGTTCCACCAGCAGTATAAAAGTGTTCCCTTTTCTCCACATCCATGCCAGCATCTGCAGTTTTCAGATTTTGTGATGTGGAACATCCTTGCTGGGGTTAGATGATATTACACGATGGTTTTGATTTTCATTTCTCTAATAATTAGGGACAATGCATATTTTTTCATGCATCTTAGACATTTGTCTGTCTTCTTTAGAGAAGGTTGTATTCATCTCTCTTGCCCATTGATATATGGGATTGTTGGCTCTTTTCCTGTGGATTAATTTCAGTTCACTGTAGATCCTATTTAACAAGCTTTTGTCTGATTCAAAATATGCAAATATCCTTTCCCATTGTGTAGGTTGTCTATTTGCTTTGGTTGCTGCCTCTTAGCTGTACAGAAGCTTTTCAGTTTAATTAAATCCCATGCATTTATTTTTGTTGTTGCGATTGCCATGGAAATCTTCTTCATAAAGTCTTTCCCCAG
>CAUYPK010060266.1:0-39892 GCA_963574355.1 Loris lydekkerianus | reverse complement strand
CCCCCCCTTCTCTACCACCATTTTGTTTATTTGAGCTTTCCAGTTTTGGATTCTGGATATATAATAGAATCATTTTAGAGATGGATAAGATATCAGAGGTTATTTAAGAAATACTATATATGTAGTAATGTATAGATTCTGTATTTTCATGCACAGTACCCTCATTTGGTCTTCAGAACAGCATTACACAGGTAGTGGTGGTAAATTTGGAGTGGATTATAAATTTCCTGACTCCAGATCCTTTCAGTTTACTTTTTTCTGACTTTCATAGTTTCTGTAAGTAGGAATGTCTACCAAGATTTCTTTAATAGTTTTGTTATCATCATTTACTATATTGGAAAACAGTAGATCCTTATTACTATTGTAAGAATATTCATTTGAAGATATTGATCTTTATAAAATTAGATGATTTGTAAAGGAGGCTGGGTTATCAAATGTCATTGACTTGACATACTTTAAGCCAAGAGGTTTATTTTTGATTCTGAGCCTTTGAAAGGGCAAATTTGCCTGGCTTTTCTTTGCAGCCTGTTAATAGAATTAATGGAGGCTTGAGAAAAATTGTCTAATGCTTTCCCTGCTGTAAATTTTAATATAAGAAGACTGCTGGTTGCCTTTCTAAAATGTTATTCTACCAATTGCACAGCAATTTATAGGTAAAATGTACCGCATAAATGCTAAGTAATATACATATATGTATTAATTTTTAGAAATGTCATGGCCTATTTAAATGTACTGCAAACTTTTAAAAGAAGTTTGTTGATTTAGTATTTCGCTTTTCATTTGTAGTCTAAAGTATTTATAATAATTGCTATGATTCTCTATAGTTTTAAAATTCTATAGCATTTCGGTAGTAAAAATGATTCAAAACAGTAGTTTAGTTGCTGGTTATATTTTTAATCTTAGAGGTCTGTTTTAGCATTTGTATTTTAAAAACAATTTCTCCAGACATGTTGCTCCCTAGTCTTGTTGAAGAGAGGATAGTAGTATGTTAAAAATTCATCCCTTATAATGAAATCTAAATTTGTGAGTAACTACAAGGATAGGGGAGAATTGGGAATGACAGACTGATAGAATTGGGAGAAAAGAGGGCAATGTTGACTTATTCTTAACCCTTTCAGCTCATTCTTAAATTACACTTGAAAAGTGACTTTTCAAGTTGTGATCATGGGATATAGCTCCCACAAAGTATTAGGAATTCACTTCACTAAAATTTGATTTTTATGAAATTTCTGTTATTTGTTCATCAGGATGGGGAACAAGAACAGATCCCAGAGTTGCCAGATCCAGGCTTAGAAATGGGTATTTTGCCCAAAGAGATCCGGAAACTGGTAGAGCGGAGAAAACAAGTCAAACAGCTAATGAAACAGCAAGATTTGAATCCAGACCTACTTCTTCAGGTATATCTTTTCACTAGGAGACATCTGAGTGACAGTCTTAGCTTTTAAAATTTGATTATTTAGGAACAGAATAAATAGGCTTCTGTGGGAAAATGCATGTGCTTTTATGTTGTGGGTAGGTAAGCACTGAAAATAGTGCCTCAATGGTAGGCACTTCTGTCTGCAAAGGCCATTTCTGAGTGAGATTCTTCTGACTCCTGGGAACTTTAGAGTCTATTTACTTTCTTCTAGGTTATCAGTTGCAAACCAATTGGGAGGGGTCAGAGACTTGTGAAAACAAACTGTTTCTGACCACTCCCATTGGTATTGGACTTAAGGAGTCATGGATCCAGGAGGATAGATTTGAGTATATTGAGAGCTTTTTTTTTTTTTAGGGAATATTGAGAGTTTTACTTTCTCACTGGTGACGTAGAAAGATAGCCAATGAAATGTTTAAGCATCCACAAATATTGTTGTTTATCTTTTGTCCTTATGTGGTCTGCAGTATGACATTCGACAGAAGGCTTTGAAGCTCACAGCAAACAGTATGTACGGTTGCCTGGGATTTTCCTTCAGCAGATTTTACGCTAAACCACTGGCTGCCTTGGTGACATACAAAGGAAGGGAGGTAATGGCTTAATAGAATTCACATATCTAAATATGATAGTATTTTTAAATATACATGTGTAGTGTGGGAGACGCACGTTTATAATTTAGTTATACAGCTTCAAATACCCCTTTCTTAGGATAAGTTTAAGACAAATAAGCATTTAAATAAGGATTTATTAATTTATCATTGTGTGTGTTTATTTATTAAACATCTACTGTGTGCCACACATTGTTCTAGGCCAGTGGTTCTCAACCTTCCTAATGCTGTGGCCCTTTAATACAGTTCCTCTGGGTCGTGACCTACAGGTTGAGAATTGCTGTTCTAGGCACTGGAGGTAGAATGTCAAGCAAGACGTAAAAGATCCTTGCTATCATGAGGCTTAACATTTTGCCCAGAGTGGGATATAGGTTGGGGATAAGGGGTAGGGTGAAGGTACTTTGGGAAAACAGACCGTAAAAAGAGCAAAAAAAGTAGAAGAAATAACCAAGAAAATATGATAGAAGTAAATGTTGTGCAGATAATTAAAGCAGAGTGATGGGCTAGAGAATGTTTACATGGCTAGCTTAGACTGTTCAGGGAAGGCTTGAGATGTCATGAATAAGACCTAAATGATATAAGGGAGCTAGTTTTTTTGCTGATGGATGAGCTTGGAGTGTGACAGAAAGACAGAAATCAGGAGGATAGCTAGTGGAGCCTTTTACTAAGATGAAGGAAACTGGGAAAGAGTTCTATTTTGGATGTGTTTGTCTTGGGCACGAGTAATGGATCTTCAGGCATAATAAGTACAAAGTTGGATGTATAAATCTAGACTTCCAGGAATATGTCAGGACTATACTAATTGATTGGCAGTTATTTGCTTTAGTAAGATGGGTCAGATAACAAACAGGTTTTAGGTACTGTCACTTAATCAACACTGTAAGCTCCACCTGTTTTAGTTCTGTGTACATGGGGTTTTCTTAATTTGTAAAAGAATAGTTACAGGAATTCCATTTAATGTCACTAAAATATTGTGTGTCAGTAAATTTAAGATTGCTTAATCTTAAAGGAGGTAGTTAGTGATGATGGGAAAAATGCTTATATTGGGGGTCTGGACTTTGAATATTCAAGAACGAGGGTTGTCAAACTGTGGCCTAGGAGCCAAATCCAGCCTACTATCTCTTTTTGTAAATAAAGGTTTTATTGGAACAGAGCCAAGCTCGTTCATTTCCATATCATTCGTGGCTGCTTTTGTATTGTTAACAGCACAGTTAAAGTCTAAAACATTTACTGTCTGGCCTTTTCTGGAAAAAAGTTTGCTGACCCCTGCTTTAGAGTCCATACCAGCTCCATCCAGTAGAACTTTAAGTTGATAAATATGTTCTCCATCTGCACTATTTATTTAATACAGTAGTCCTCTAGCCAAAAGTGTCTAGTGAATACCTAATTTTTGGCTAGTGACAACTACTAGAGGAACTGGACTTTTAGATTTCTTTAACGAATTTAAAATTTAAGTAGTCACATGTGGTTAGTGGCTACTGTATTCACCAGTGCAAATCTAGCTGGTATCAGGATGTTCAGAGTCACTCTTCTGGTGGCAGCCCTATCTCAAAGACATGGCTTGGGGCACCCGAGGAAGGGCAAAACATGTATTGTACACCAGCATTGTGTTAGAAGCTTTCTTGTGTGTTATTTCATTAAAACCACACAAGAGTCCTTTGATATAGGTAATAATGTTCCCATTTTGAAGATGAGGAAGCTAAGACTGAAAGAAGTGAAATACAGTAAGTGGCTGATTAGAATATGAATCTATGTCTTCCTGATTTAAATCTTAGGTCTGGGTCCTTCATCTCAGGAGATCTTTAATGACTGTGGTTCTGCTTTATATTCTTCTGCCTCTTATTCCTGGAAGATCATCTTTTTGATATTCATCTCAAAACTTGGGCCCTTTTTACATGAGAATGATATAGATGTTTTAGAGGCTAGTTGAAGTGAAGGAAGGATGTTCTCAGTTTCTTAGGTTAAGTTTACTTAAAAATTATTTAAATTTTGTTTCTGTATATGTATCCAGTGGTATATGTATCCACTGATAGGATACCATCTTATTTTTGTATTAGAAAATGTACTCACTATGTCCCAACTGGGTGATAATACATGGGTTGACTATTGAGATTGGATCAAGGTTACTCTTAAGTTTCTCACAAGAGGCAATAGTTGACAATTTACTCCCTTGGAGAGTGCCTCTTGCTGTTGGCAAATCCTTGTTGTTACTTTTTTTGCATTGGTTCAGAAATCTACAGCTTAAAAGGGCACTGTTGATAATGATAAGCCCCAAATTTGTCCAGTGATCTCTCCCACTCCCCTAATCCATTGTGTTTTAAGGGCAGTATTTTAATTTAGGTGGATTTTTAATAGGGAGTTTAAATTCAATTTTTATTTTTCTGTTGTATAAAACATAACAATAATAAGTCTTTAGATAAACATTAAAAACCTCTGTTCTCCCCACTGAAAAACAAAGAATTTCAGGCAAATCTCGAAATAATCACATGTGATTTAAATTCTTTGTTTCTACTTCCCCCTCTTTTTTGTCCTTTTTCTCCTTCCCACAAATAATGATTAATACAACTGTGAAAAGTAGGCCTTTAAAATAATTTGAGGTTAATGAAAAATAATAATTATACAATTGCTCCCTGGAAATCTTATCCTAGAAGATCCTAAATATCTACAGATATTATTTCCTAACATAAAAAAGATTGTTAAAATATCGGTGATAATTATTAACACTGGTGGATGGAAATAGTCTATCTGATTTTTTGGGGGAGGGGTTTGCTAGTTTTCCCCGTGTATTCTGTTAAGTCTTTGTGGTTTTCAAGCATCTCTTAATTATTAAAAACAAGGAAGAGTGAAGTGAAAATGAGAGTCAGTTTGATGAGATTTTGGAATACCTTTATAATTTATTAATCTAGTAGTTTTGGTGATAAGATAGACTGGACATAATCATATGGTAACCTGAAGATCCTACAAGTTGTTTGCTTTTACATCTTTGTAGGATAAATTAGACTAAAGTTCAAGTGGAAATTAATGAGAAGGAAACCTGGTATTATATCATTGCAAAAGATTAAAAATTTTACATGTGGATAGGGATTAATAGATAATCTGGGGAGGCCTTGAAGCCCCTTCTTCCTTTTAAGTCTATTTTTTGTTTGCTCTGTTTTGTTGGAATTGTGCAGGTTTGACTCTGGTGACCTAATAATTTCTTTAATCAAATGTATTATGGCTGCTAGAGTGCTCAGAGTAATTACTAATTGTATTTAAAAAAACAGGCTTATAATAAAAATGCTAATAGTTGTGTCAAGTGGGCATCAATATTGTCTTTTCACAGGTATGATCTTTCACACTTAAACTCTTTCATGATTTTGAATTGTTTAGTGGTAGAGGAATTTGTTGATGGTTAAGGAATTGTATAAGGGATCTCACAGTGTGCAAGTTATTTAAAAATAATGAAGTCAGTGTTCTAGAGAAGTAATGTGGAAAACCTTGTGTATAGACATTCAAAAGTGAATTTATACTAATGCCATTTGTCTTTGTTCTTAACGTACGTGTAGAGAGGCATAAAAAATAAATTGGGCAAGCCTATAGCACTGAATGGACATACATTTTTAAACCACGAAGAAAAACTGTTATCAGTTGTCAAGTGTCTGATGTGGTAATTGAAGTGATTGTTCACTAGATGGCGATAGACACCCTGAGATCATTAATCAATTAAAGATTTTATTCTGTGAACAATGGTCAAGGCCATTTAGTGACTCGAATCCGTCCACATTTTAGACTACTATTGATTTTGGAACTATTAAAGAAAGGCTAAAACTGACCCCAAATGTTATAATAGTCTATTTAGTATTTAAAATGATGATGATTTTGAATCATAAGTTTTATTAATACGAATAATTTATCATTGGGAGCTAAAAATTCTTTCAAGTAGCTAACTTCATATTTCTCTCCATGAAGCCACAATATGTGACTCCCTCAGTCCCACTATCAGAGGCTAATGTAAAGTGAATTGGAATGATTTTGACATAGTTTTGCTTCTTTGAATTTGTTTATTTTTATTGAGGCATTTTAAACTTAACTATATACTTAGAAACATACTCGTTGCATAATCCTTAGTGTAATGGTAATTTTGTCTTTATGAAGTAATTAGTACTTATTGACGTTGGTATTGTTTCATTTTTCCACTCTGTTATTTCTGTGCACTTGAGAAAACCATTTTTATCTGGCTTTCTGATTACATTTTAAAGTGAATGTAAGCTTTAATGTTTGGGTATAGGGTCCACACATTTTTATTTTCCCACCTGATAGGCTGAAATGAGTCTTTGCCAGCTTGCTTGCCAACTGGTTGTACAGACTGCCTGGCTTTTAGCTGTGTTTGGAGCCAAAATTTGTGCATTTGGAAAATGTACCCAAATCATTAATGCAAACATTACAATCTGGGAAAGCCTTTCTGGGATTCTCTTGGTGATAAGGTAGCACCTGTCAGGAGCCCTTGGGAATGGCTCTGGGAAAGAGAGCTACAGCTTTTGTTGGTGTCAGTGGTGAAAGAGAATGACACAATATGGAGAATCTTACAGTTGAGTGTTAAAGGAGTCTTTCATTTTTACCTGGAAATAAGCAAAATTTACACTTTTACAATCTTTTCTTTAAAATAGCCTAGTTTTTCTTTAAAAAATTAAAAGCAATCTTATAGACATAACTAAAGACCATTTCCTCCCCATCCTTTCTCATTTCTTTTTCTTCTTCCTTAGACAATTACTGTTCTCCAGGATTAATTTTGTCCTTTTATACCCATGGGTTTTTTTTTTTTCCCGTTTACAATGTATGTGTGTACATATACATGTGGTGCATTAGGAGTTTTTGCTATTTATCTGTCATCCTATACATATTTTTTTGCAGTTTGGGAAAAAAAAAGTACAGGAAACCCTACTCTTATACCACATTTTAAAATATATTCATCTTCGTACATTTTTTTAGATTTGATTCACTTATGTTAACTATTGTATAATATTTCAGTGAATATAGCACAGCATGTTCTTATTTTCCTGTCATTTACATTTTTAGGTTTCCAGGTTTTTGTTTGTCTTTTTGATGTTACAGACGGTGCTATGGTAAACAATGCCACCTGTGCAAGAGTTTCTCCATTGTATTTGTACGAGTGGAATTTGCACTATATCTATGAGCAATATATGAGATTTTATTGATAAGAGAATTCATTTAATTTATCATAGCAATCTAAATGCGTTTATCAAATAGTGAAAAAAATCATATCTTTGGCTAGAATCACAGTATCAGAGTACCAGAGGGTAATCTAAAGAGAATTAGAAATGATTTTGATATATAATTTTGCCTCACAGAATTTTTAATTTTTTTAGTGAGGGATTTTAAACTCAATGTCTACTTGTGAACATACTCATTGTATAATCGTTAGTATTCCATATCCTTGTAGTACTTGTTATTTTTATTTTTTGCTAGTTTCATGAGCTTGAAATCATATCTCATTGTGATTTTAATATGCATTTTCTTAATTATGAGTTAAGTTGGGCATCTTCTCACATGCTTATAACTTCATTTTTTGGTCTGAATTACCTTTATGAACATACATATATGTCCTATTAAGTTGAGCTGTATGTCTCTTAGTATTTCTTCATAAGTATTCAAAGGCTGGTCATTTTTGTTACACATATCTTTTTTAGTCTGTAACATGTCCTTTAACTTTATTTGTAGTCTTTCATTGTTGTGCAGGAGTTCCTAATATTTGATTTTTTTTACTCTTTACATGTTGTGGTTTTTTTTTTTTTCTCTATAAGAAACCTTTCCCTCCTTTAGTAAAATAGACATTTTTTTTCCCTTATTTTTTTCTAAAAGTTGCAAAGTTTGGCTTTTACTTCGATCTTTAATCCTGGAAATTATTTTTAGGGATGATACACATTAAGAATCTAGTTGGGGACGGCGCCTGTGGCTCAAGGAGTAGGGCACTAGCCCCATATACCAGGGGTGGCGGGTTCAAGCCTGGCCCTGGCCAAAACTGCAAAATAAATTAATTAAAATAAAATAAAATAAAATAATTTAAAAAAAAGCCTGGATGAGATAGGAAATCCTGGTTTAAAAAAAAAAGAATCTAGTTGTATTTGTTTGCTTCCTTGTAGAATCGTTGAACTTGTTCCTCTATTCCAGGAATTTGCAAACTATGACCTATAGTCCAACTCACCTATTTTTTTAATAAGGTTTTATTGAGACATAGCCCCACCCATTTGTTTATGGCTCATTTGCACTACAACAGCAGAGTTGAGTAGTTGCCATAGAGACAGAGTTAACTGCAAAGCCTAAAATTATGTCCCAACTGTCTCTTTACGGAAAAAGTTTGCTGACTCCTGTTCTAAAAGATGGTCATGAGTAATAGAAGGGTAACTCTTGTTTCTAATGGCAGCAGACGTAGTTGGTGAAGATAGAGAAAATTAATACTAAAGGTAGTAAGAAAGAAGGAGAACAATCTTTTGGACATAAAAAATATAGATTTTGAAGTTTTACTTGTTCAGAGATTGTTGTGAGAAATTCTCTCAACCCAAGTAAAGAAGGAGAGGTCATGAGTCCTCTGAATCTATATGTAATATTTTATGTGTCTGTGCATATGCGAACTTTTTGGGGATAGAAGGGTGCATAGCATTTAAGAGATTCTAAAGGAGACCATGATATAAAAATGGTCAAGAACTTCTGATTCTTATATTTCATTTCTGCCCTCTTATATACCTTGATGGGAAACTTTAGCCTTTAAATGTATGTTTCTGTTACCTAAAACATGGATGGCAGTGTGAAGAATTTTCTTGCCAGGTTAGACTCATGTAAACTGTGTGAGTGGTAAGAGGGAAGAGTTTTAATTCTGTTCCTAGAATTTGTATTTTCTTTTTTTGGAGGCAGAGTCTTACTACATTGCCCTCGGTAGAGTGCTGTGGCATCACAGCTCACAGCAACCTCAAACTCTTGGACTCAAGTGTGGCTGGGACTACAGGTGCCCGCCACAACGCCTTGCTATATCTTTTTGTTGCAGTTGTCATTGTTGGTTATCTGGCCTGGGCCAGGTTCGAACCCACCAACTTTGATGTATGTGGCTGGCGCCATAACCACTGTGCTATGGGCGCCGAGCCTGTTTCTAGAATTTTTAATAGCTACTGTTAAGACTACTTTTAACTTCAGCTGACCTACTAACATTCAGATTTTTTTTTTAATATGAGAATTTCTTCTAGGGCTAAGGTGAGGTTTAGCATGTTTTGGCAGATATACTTTACAGTGATCATAATATTTCAATAAATTCACTTTTAAAGTTGTTTACATTATAAAATTCGAAGCCAGAGAAACTTTTTTCCCCCTTTAGTATCATGTCAGGGATATTTGAGTTCTAAATTCTTTGCAGTTCTTCAAACTAATAACACATGCTATTCAGCTTTATTATTTCATAGTCTACTAATTCAGAATTTGTAGTAATTCAGATGGAGTGAATTGAAATTCTTCTTAGTATAAATTGTTATTTTCGAGGCTAGGTTCTTTTCATATACCTGTAAATATCAATTTGTTATCTCTAATCCAAAAGTTTCACAATCTGAAACCTTTTGAGTGTTACTACGATGCTCAAAGGAAATGCTCACTGGAGCATTTCAGATTTCGGATTTTTTAATTAGGTATGCCCAACCAGTATAATGCAAATATTCTAAAATCTGAAAAATTTCAAAATTTGAAACACTGTAGTCCCAAGCATCTTGGATAAGAGACACTTAACCTGTATCACAGGAACAATTACTGCAACCAAGTAAGTGGCATCTTAACTACAGTCATTTGTTTATATTGACTAAGGAACATCTGCATCTGCTTATTTATTTTTCTTCATCCTTTCTAAAGATTGATGAAAATAATGTCGCTCCCCCTGGAAAGCCATTCCAGATTATGCAATTTAGATTTTCATTAATTTGAAAGAAATGCAATGAAAAAAATTCCATAATTCATGCTTATCATATCATAGATACTGACTATAGTAAGCATGTATAATACATGCTTGTTTTAATATATGGTAAACGTGTAATATAATAGTAATAATAATTCAATAATAAAATAATATTTTATCATTATAACACAGTGTTGTATTTATAGAGATAAATAAGTAAGTTAAACTTAGGCCTGATTTGAAATACTCTGTATGCCTAAAAACAGTATCTCTTTCAAAATAGCGAAAACTTTATACTTGAGATAAATTCAGAATGACCTCATTCTTAATACCGCTGAGATGCCTGGATATGTGCCTCTCTGTGACCTTTGGGATTTTGGACATTGACTGGTACAGGTTTAGGAAGGCACAAAAAGGTCAGCGTTAGAGGCAGATGAGAAGAGAAATACTAAGTCAAATCTTGCCTGAGATCTGCTGTGAAATAGGCTGAGATTTGTGAGTATAAGAGAAGAAAGCATCATGAAGAAGACCATGTAGGTACCTTCCTATTTATCCCCTTTGCACTTACTGAAATTTTTGAATGGTTGCCACAGCTCTGTTTTACCTAAGCTTTGGGGAATCCAGGAATAGGCCCATTTGCCATGATGATCTAAGTCTGTTCCAGAGAAGGAGCACCTGCTCGTTGCTCCTTCTCACACGTTATATATACCACAGGGTGTCAATGGCAATAAGAAATGGTCCTGGTGTTGTGGGTTGGCCTCCTCAGTCCTGTAGAATATTACATCAGTATAACCTTCAGAATTCCAGAGCTGCTTTTGTTAAAGAAGATAGAATTTCCTTATTCTCAATCTAAAATTGTGCCTTCTTTCACCTATACATTGGATTTTTTTATTACTAGATTTTTTGAATGGGTCTGCATAAACTAGTATCATTACTTATGGCTTTTTTATCTATTAACAAAAACCAAACATCAATAGAAGTCTGCAGCCTCAAATTATTTTTCTATATTCTCCAATCTCCAGTTCTGTTCATTTTGTCAGGGAGTGTGTTTTAGGTGTTTTCATGTTCTACTTAGCACCTAGCCTTGTGCCCTACATAGCGGAAGCTTGTTTGGGCTGTCTCTGGGGTCATGTTCACCTATAGCTTCTGTACTTATAGATGGGTAGATGTGGAAGTGGTATATTTTTGAAAGAAGATCTTGATATTTAAGCCTATTTTGAGTTTGTAAAAATAGCCAGGATAATCAGAACAAGAAAAAAGACACTTTGTATATTTGTACTAGGCACTTTTTGAGAGAATGGAGAGTGTTTTTGCCACAATATTTTGCCCTTTTAAATTATGAAACCATTGGGAATGTGGCTAAGGACGAGATGATAAATATTGTAAGACCGCCCTTGTGTTAGCATCACTGATCTCTGCTGAGACAAAGTTTCATTAATTTAACTCAACTCACATAAATTGAGACCTGGAAATTCTTCCTTTCTTCCCCACTACTCACTAGAATGAGTGATTATTTGTTAACCCAATTTCATTCCACTTTCTATATATGTGAAAATTTTATATAAACCTATTTTTGTATATGTTTATTTTTCACAAGCCGCGTGTTATTTGACAGGTGTTCTAAAGCTTCTTGTTTTGGCAATGTACCAAGATGACAGAGCAGTAATGATTGCGAAAGTGCCGTTCCCTCCTTGTTAAGAGATAAAAAGAAGAGTGTGAAGTTATTAACCACTCTTCACCCGTGGCATAGAAATTGGTGTAAGGTTTAATTGTCTGGTTCTACAGTTGGTCTGATAATATTACTCTTAAGGAAAGGGGAAAATAATCATATAAATTTACTTTTTTCCTCTTTTTTACAAACTTCAGATAGGTGGATTGAAGAGAAAGCATCACTAGAAAACTAAAGTATTTACCTTTTCTTGTCTGCCCAAGTAGTAGATTTATACGTGACATGGCAGTTCTCAACAACCTTGCAAATTTCCCAACCCCCCAAATAAATCCCAAGTGTTTGAATCTGATGGTGTACAAGATGTTACTCCACTGCCTCCTTACGTTAGCCATACTGGGTGTATTTATTGCTAATTGGAAGAATCTACTTTTGGCAGCCCAGGCTGTCTGGTGGCTTGAGCATAATACCCTTCACAATAGAAGAGCCAGGCCCCTTAAAGACACATCCAAGTTAAATTTAAAACAAAACAAACTCATTGGGCTTATTATGGCTCAAGGAGTGGTTAACTGAGGGAAGACTAATAGAATTAGTGCCTTCTGTTTGTGTTTTGTCATTTCAGCAGGCATCATAAGCCTGTCTCAATTTGCCAGCTCATAAATACTGTGTTAAATTACGGTGAGCTGAGTTTGGTAAGTTGTGGGAGTTTTGGAAGGCAGGGAGAAGAATAGTTTTATGTGTGTGTGTATGTGTTAAGAAGCTGTTTGATTTTAAGCCAGGGATTCCTGAGCCCTGTCGTCATTGTTTTAGAGATCTTATACCTACTTTGAAATTTAGTGTCAGTGTCGGGTGGTACAGCTGTTTTTGTTTCCTTTTTATTATTTTTGTGGTTGAATTGGTTTTTATCCCTTTTAAACTTCAATAGATAATATTAGAGTCTCTACTCTTCTCACATTTTTAAAAGAACAGCAAAGAATGAATGATTTCTAGAAATGATTTATGTGTAGTCTTTGGAATTCTTCTAATTAGTAATTTTCTATAGGATTGAGTTTAATTTTCTATTACCTATTTTTATTTGGCTCTGTTGTATACTTTTAACAAAGTTTGCCATTTTGGGCTAGTGATGAGATTTTTTTGCCTTAGGGCTAAGAGTTGAGTGGGGATGGGAGCGTAACAAAGTTATTAGGTTTCTTTTATAATTTGGAGTGTCAGACATTTGGCTATATTTGTTTCAGGGTTTTTATTTTTTATTTTTTGCCTGTGCTAATTTAACTGCAGACTACATTTTCAGCTCTGTGCAGGAGGGTGGCATGCCTTCCTCAGGCAGGGAGGAGAGAGGGATGTTGGGAAAAGGAATAAGCTCATGGGCTATTAATAATGTACATTGTTCTTGAGGCTACATGTAATGTTTCTGAGCACTGGCCAACAGGGGAGGGTTTGTGTTCTATTTGTGTTGGACTGCATGGCATGATGTGACAGACAGCTGATAATCATGGGAAAAATCCAGATATTTTTCTTTAATGGTATCCTGTTAGGGCAGAAAAAATATAACTTTTTTCCAGAAGATTGGCATAGGGTAGGTGAATATATTTAATTCTATCACTGATTCCTGCCTCATAGCTGGAAATTCTTCAAGTAATATTTGCTGAGTGTGTACATGGAGGGAAATGGAGACAAATGACATTGCTTGTGACCTGCAGGCTTGAGAGGAAAGCCCTAGGTAATGATTCTAATAAAAGTAGAGCTAGAGCATAGGAGGTCAAACTTGTGATTACTTACTAGTAAACAAGCAGAAGGCTCTTCTGTAGGTAGAAAAACTATGCAGAGGTCCCTGAGTATGCACTGGTCAAAGGCCTGGACCTGACGCCAACGGTGCCACACTTGTCCACTTATTTGCCTCGTGTGGCTTTGAGCTAGTCAGCTGTTCTGTGTCTGGCTTTTCACTTCTCAGGGGGTGCTAGATGACGATGATTAATACATAACGGGCTTCAGTTACAAAGCATCTTAACACAGGGCCATGCATCTACTTTTGTTTCTCAGAACAGCCCTGAGGAAGCATCCATGCAAGGCACCAAGTACTTGTGAGGTGTCAGGCATGGTACTGGTATTGGAGAGTGGAGTAAACTTAAATATTCAAGGATCTTGTCCTTAGGGAGTTTTCAGTCTGGTAGGTAAAAGCCATTAATGAAATGGTCAAATGAGTAATTATGCCATTCTGAAAGAAAATCAATGCTAAGGAAAGGAATGTGAATTTCTGAATGCTAATAGCAAAGGCCCTTGACTGACTTGGACTGGAAAAATCAAAGTTTTTCTGCGCCTTTAACACTTGAGCTGAGATCTGTAGAGTGTGGGCTGGAGTTAGCCAGGTAAAGAGTTGCGTGAATAAGCAGTCTATGGTGAAGGATAGCATGTGCAAGGGTCCTGTGGTAGATGGAAGCATTAAGTGGCTAAGGAACTGAGAGAAGGTTGAGGTAGCTGCAGTCTAGAAAGCGGAGAGTGATGGGAGGTGAGGCTGGAGAGGTGGCCAGGGTTACCCCATGCAGGCCTTACAGACTATGTTGCGCAAGGGGCATACTTTAATGGGTTTTATGTGGGGGACAGAGAGTTGGCTGACATTTACATTTTGAGAAGGTCAGTCTGGCTGAGAGAGTTAGAAGGATCAGAGTGGAAGAGGGGAAATTGATTAATAGGCTACTGTTAGAGTAGTATTCCAGGCAAGCAATAGTCGTAGTTTGTCTGGAGTGATGGCAATCAGGGGAGGGAGGAGAGAAACTTAAGAAAAAATAGGCATGAGAGAGATTTATGAGAAAAACAATTAGTAAACCTTGGTGATAGATTGGATATGGGGCTTAGAATGAGAAAGGGGTCTAGTTCAACTCCTAGCTGTCCGACTTATTCAGGAAGATGTATGGGAGTGCCTTTTCCTGAGGTGAAGAGCACCGGGAAGATCACTAGTTTTGTGGACAGGGATGGGGAAAAATGAGCACTTCAATCTTGGACATGTTAATTTTGAGGATGCAGGATATATATTGGGCAGTCATTATTTTATAGTCATTGGTTAATTAAACCATAGACATGGATGAGATTACTTTGAGAGAGAGAGAAGAGAGAGTGAAAAGAGAAGTTGATATAGGACTCAGTCTTAAGGACTGCCAGCATTTAATGGCTTGGTGGAGGAAGATGAGCTTAAAAAGTAGGTTGTTAAAAGAGCAGCCAGAGAAGAAGAAAAGGTATAGATGGTGTCCTGGAAGAGTGTTTCTAGGAGGTAGTGGGCAACTGTCAGGAAGAGGCACTGAAGATAATTTTGAAATTCTTCCATTGGGTTTTGGAACATGGAAATGACCACTGACTTCAGCTGGTGCTGTTTGAATGAAGTAATGATGGAAGTAACTTATAAAACAACTCAACTAGGTGGTAGAACTGGAATCAGGCCTAGGCCTTGTGGGGGCCTCAGATTCCCCTATTATACCTACTGCCACCAGCTTACTGGCGTACCAGGTAAGTTCGTGGACTGAAGAGGTAAACACACCTACGTCCCTGCTATGCTATGTCTGGGGTGAGAATCTGCTGACAAGTTATTTAATCTCTCTGAACTTCAACTTCCTCGTTTTTGATAATGATAACTACCCAGTGGGATTCTTTGGGAAATTAAATGAGATAATGTGTGCTAATGTCCTGAAATGTGTTCATTACAGAATAAGTACTGAGTGAATGTTAGCTATATAAAAAAAAACCCTGCTATTGTATCTGCCCTCTCCTCAGAGCCTCTTTTACCTCCAGCGTTTTTCTCTCATTTGAACACATAACAGCCTGCTCTAAAAAGGCCAATTTGTATGCTATTTGCCAAATTATTTTCAAGTTCGTGTTTTTACTTTGCCATTTCTTCCGCTTTTACTGCCTTTGTCCACCTACCCCACTAATGTCTGTGGAGTCTCTTCAGTCTTCCTCAGAACTCACTTTTCTTGACTGATTTAAACTGACCTTCCTCACTCTCCAGCTTAGTGGCCTCGGCTTATATTTACATGTGTTTGATAAGTTTGTATTCAGTTTTACTAAATAGATTCAGGCCAGGAGTGGTTTTTTATATCCTTCAGCAACAAACAGCTAGTAGAATGCTTTGAAGTCATGGGCATAGAGTGGCAAACACTAAGTGTTTTTATATTATTTAAGAAATGGTTCTTTTCTATCTTCCTTCTCACGCCAGATCTAAGGTCCTGTTATTAGTAAGTTCTAGCAACATCACCTCAAAAATACTCAGATTCATCAGTTTCTCACCATTGACACGTCAACTCCTATGATTCTTTCAGTCCATCATCTGGCCAAGATCACTGCAGCAGCCTCCCTGTATGTCTCCTTTCCCCTCTAATCCATTCTCAGCCTTGCCAGTAGAACTGTATTTTTAAGGTGCAATAACATTATGCCATTCTCCTACCTTGAGGCTGCCAATGACTTCCTATCTCTGGTCACCTTGGACTCCAAGGTCCTATGTGGTTCATTTCACCTCATCTTTTGTGCTACCTCCCCACTGCCACACACAGCCTGCACTCCTGCTTTAGTCCAGCCATACAAGCCACCCTTTTCTTTAAGCTCTGCATATATGTTAAATTCTATTTCTCCATTGAGCTCTTGTGTATCTGGTCCTCTCTGCCTGGAAAGCTCCTCCCTAGGCCAAGTGCAGGGCTGTATTTTTCTCTTCATTCAGGCCTCATTTTATATGTTACCTTCTTCGTGGGACCTTCCTTGACTATTCTTCCTTAAAATAGGTCTAGCCAGCCAGCCAGCATCTCTCATTTTTAAATTAAAGAATTTTTTTCTTTTTTCTCATTTTTAATAGGGTAAAATAACATACACCCATATATCCATCTCCCAAAATTAGTACATGTTAATATTTTGTCATGATTACCTCAGATTTTCTTTTAAATAAATATCTGTAATGTATACCCTTCCCCGTCTCTTCCCTCTGTCTCCACAGGCAACTATTACGAAGTTGATATATGTTTTCCCTTTTCCTTGATTTTGTTACCTATAAATGTGCCCACTTAATTTATGTGAATGGTATCTTATCGTATATACTTTGCAACTTGATTTTTCAACATTATGTTTTTGAATGATATCTCTGTCCATATAGAGCAGCGGTTCTTAACTGTGGGTCGCGACTCACAGGAACTGTATTAAAGGGCCGTGGCATTAGGAAGGTTGAGAACCACCGACATAGAGAATCTAATTATTCACTTGATTTGCTCTGTAGTATTCCATCATATGAATGTTTGACAATTTATCTCTCCGTTTCTATATCGACGGTCATTTTGATTATTGTCACTTGCCTCTTTGTGCCGAGGTGCAAGAGTTTCAGTTGTTACCTTTTCTGGCTTGGCATCCTGTTTTGTTTCCATTTTGGCGCTCATCATCATTCTGTAATCACTGACTTATGTGTCGGCTTGTTTATTTATTTATTTTTCTTCTTCTTCTTCCTTCTTTGACAGAGTCTTACTCTGTTGCCCAGGCTAGAATGCCATGGTATCAACCTAGCTCACAGCAACCCTAAACTCCTAGGTTCAACCGATCCTCCTGTCTCAGCCTTCCAAGTAGCTGGGATTACACTTGCCTGCCACAATTGCCCAGCTAATTTGTCTGTGTGTTTTTTTTTTGTTTGTTTGTTTGTTTTTTGGTAGAAATGGGATCTTACTTTGATCAGGCTGGTCTCCAACCCCTGAGTTCAAGCAGTCCTCCAACCTTGGCCTCCCAGAGTGCTAGGATTACAGGCGTGTGCCACCATGCCTGTTTATTTGCATCTTCCTTATTTGACTGTGCACTCCATTAGGATAGAGAATCTGTTTAACTCCTATACACAGAGCACCTAGCATGGACCTTGGCTCATAGGTACTTGGTTGGTATTTCTTAAATTAATTCAGCTACCTGCCTTCTGTCTTGTGTAGTTTATTCCTTTGATTTTTTAACTTTGTTTTTCAGATTTCTAAAGAATGAGGTGATTAGGTAAACCTGGGATGGAAAGGGAGCTGAAAAGAAAACAGCTTTAAATACTTTGGTTTGGATTAAACTCTTATCTCAGAATTTGGAGGTGAAGGATGACATGGAGCTACATAGACTAGTTTTGGTTATTAAAGGAGCTGAGTTGATCATCTGTGGTCTCCTTCCACATCTGTAGATTGCTTTAATATAGAATTTCAGGGGGTGGTGGGAGGGTTTTGTGTTTATTTTCTAAAATTATTTTATTTGAAAGTTAGAAAATAATTACTATCCATCTGTTGACATTTATTTTTTGGTAGGTATAGGAGACTTAGGTCATAAGGGTAAAAAGGCACAAGAGGAAATTGGGCTGTTGATCTTTGAAGCAAGATTGCTTAAATTAACTAATTTTTTAAAATTCTCATTAGGGTTCACCAAATCAATGGATGAGTTCTGTGCTTTTTGTTTTTAAAGCTGTCCCCACCCATTTCAGTGGGGGGTGTCTGACTGGCTCTCCACTTAGGTTGGGTAATAGTTATTATGAATTTCCAAAGAGAATTAGGATTTGGTCTCACTTTCCCCTTTGTAGTAGTAAATAATTAGACGTGCAGTTAAAATAGGGACTATAATAAGCTAAGGTATATTAATCAATTGATCCTTGGCAGACACTGTTCTGAGTACTTTATTCTATTATAACATATAAGCACAGTCTAAAACACTTTTTTTCTAATTGTGTAAAATGTAGGAGTCATGTTACTGTGAGGTTTGTGAAAAATAGTATTTTCAATCTGTTTGCTAGTTACTGGGGTTGGGCCAGTAGGCATGGAAGAGAAAATATTTGCATTTATTAGATTTATAGAAATGTACTGAACTGAGAAAATCTAAATGGTCATAGCCAAGTTATTTCCTAATATTCTGCCTGATCCTCATCTACACCCTCGATAAAAGCATTATCCTGTATAAATAGGGGCTGGGTGGAGGATGAGAACCAATCTTCAATAAAGTTAGATCTGAATTAGCTTGATTATATGGCAAATTAGTTGGGTTTTATGCTACTATCTCCCTTTTATAGATGAGAGAACTGAAGTACAGAGAGTATAAGTAACTTGCCCAAGGTCACAGGGTTACTGAATAATAGAGCCATAATTCAAATCTAGGCAGTTTGAGCATTTTTTCCTGCCACAGTACATCGCCTGCGTTTTTTGATTGTGCAACAGGGCATTAGGAGATGAGAAAAAATAGTGTTATATCTTCACACTGCTTGGAACCATTTTTTAAAATTTCAGGTTAATGTGAGGGTATAAACAACCAGGTTACAATATTTGAATTTGTTGGGTGGAGTCCCTCTTATAGTTGTGTCTCACACCCAAAAGGTGTGCCATATACCCCTACATTGTGCCCATTAAGTGGGAGCACCCCTACTCTTCCTTTTCCCCATCTTGTTCCCCTTCCTCCCAACTTAAATTGAGTTTTTCTTCTATGTGGATATGAGTTAGATCATCTACTGGCTTCTTATTAGTATTGAGTACATTGGGTATTTGCTTTGCCATCTTGTGATACTTTACTAAGAATAATGTGTTTCATCTCCATCCAAGTTAATACAAAGGATGTAAAGTCAGTACCTTTTTGAAAGCCTGAATAGTATTCCATGGTATACAGATACCACAATTTGTTAATCCATTCTTGAATTTATGGGCATTTGGGTTGTTTCCACATCTTGGCGATTGTAAACGGAGCTGTGATAAACAATATAGTGAAAATATCTTTATGATAAAATGATTTTTTTTTTCTTCTGGGTAGATGCCTAGTAGTGGGAAAATGGGAGTTCTAATTTGAGTTCTTTGAGGATTTCCCCATACTTCTTTCCAAAGAGGCTGTATTAGTTTGCAGTCCCACCAACAGTGTAAAAGTGTTCTGTTCCCTCCACATCCACGGCAGCATCTGCAACTTTGGGATTTTGTGATGTGGGCTAATCTTACTGTGGTTAAGTGATATCTCAGGGTGGTTTTGCATTTCTCTGATAATTAGGGATGATGAGCATTTTTTCTATATTTGTTAGCTATTTGTCTATCTTCCTCAGAGCGGGTTCTGTTCATGTCTCTTGCCCAGTGATAGATGGGATTGTTCGTTCTTTTTTTGTTGATTAATTTGAGTTCTCTTTAGATCCTAGTTTTCAAACCTTTGTTAGATTTATAACATGCAAATATCTTTTCCCATTCTGAAGGTTGTCTATTTGTTTTGACTGTTGTGTTCTTAGCTGTTCAGAAGCTGTTCAGCTTAATTAAGTCTCATTTGTTTATTTTTGTTGTTGCATTTGCCACTGAAGTCTTCTTCATAAAATCTTTCCCCAGGCCGACATCCACAAGAATTTTTTACACACTTTCTTCTAGGATTTTTATCCATTGTGAATCAATTTTTGTAAGTGGTGAAAATTGTAGGTCCAGTTTCAGTCTTTTACATGTGATTATCCAGTTCTCCCAGCACCATTTATTGAATAAAGATTCTTTTCCCCAGTGTACACTTTTGATGGGTTTATCAAAGATCAGATGGCTATAAGAGACTGGTTTCATGTCTTGGTTTTCTGTTTGGTTCCAAATGTCTATGTCTCTATATTTGTGCGAATACCATGCTGTTTTGATCACTGTGGACTTGTAATATATTATTAAAAATTGCCTTGGCTATATGATTTTTTTCTGGTTCCATATAAAACGAAGAACTTTTTTCCAGTTTGGAACCATTTTTATTTGAAAGGATGTGTGCTGTACTAGCATTATCATCCTTGGTTGGTTAGCATTTGCTGCCACTTTATAGATTTTCCCAGAGTTCATTTTTTTATTTCCTCAATCTTTTGACACCATTCACAGTAGAATTTGAATGGTCATAATTAACAAGGTCCTTGGAACAGGATTATTAAGGAAGAGGATTGAGTGATGAAACAAGGGTAGTAAGATGTGGGATGAGGAAGAATGGGTCCATTATATGTGTTTTGTGGAATAAAATGGTGGTGATGTCTTCCATAGCTGAAACCTGGAATGGTTCTGGAATATGTCTTTGTGTAGCTTATCTATGACTCTCACCACCTGTTACAATGGTGAAGGTCATAGATTACCTTAGTGGAATAAACAGATTCAGAAAATGTATTCAGTAATCTTTGCTTGATTAGCAAAAGCTAGTGGTTGTTTAAAATATATGAAGGGGATAAAATCTCCCCTAACTTTTATTTACCAATCAGATTGCAAAGGAAAAAATAGCCTATTTTTAGACTGAGTCTCCAATTATGCTAAGCCTTGAAGATAATGAAACAGTCTGACACAAAAGAGTGTGGTGACGCAAGTTTGTGTGGTGAAATTCCAAGACATTCACTGACTTTTTAGGATTCTGAACAGTGAATATTAAGCTTCTAAAGTGTTTGTTGCCCGGAAACAGTGCTTTATTCTTTTACATGCAGTGTAATGACGTGAACCTGTGTTGTAATTTCTTTCTTATAAGGAAAAGTGAGAGTTAACACACATGATCTATTCCTGCCTCTTGTCTTTGGCCTCTTGTGAGTCCTTTTTATATGCTGAAGCCACCAAGTCATACTGTTGCTAATACTGCATATTCCCCCCAATTTTAGCCACTCTAATTTTTCTTGATGCTCTGCGCAGTAGGGGTTTTCAGTTTTTCAATTTTGTATGGTAGATCTGGCAGAATTGGGGGGCTGCTTTTCTGCCACTCTTTCCTCATTCTAAATGTGTGAGAATTACCCTTAGCTTTTCCGTTCCTGTTTTTGATTATGTCAGGTGACATCTTTCCTTAGAACTAATTAATCTGGGAGGTTTGAGTGAAATGTGTGCTGGCACAGGGCTTCATTCGCAGGATCAGTGGAAGTCAGCCATTTGTGCTCTTCCACTCTCATGTTGCCTTTCCAGTTATAGGCTTGGAATTGGGCTCCTGGTTTTCATTCTGCTGTCTGTAGTTGTTTTCCTGAAAATGAACCTGGAGTGGTGAATGCTCTTGTGATGGGAAGTATAATGGTATTATGCTCCCTTCCAAGGCAGCATGTGTTCTTACTTTCTGAATCTTGCTATAGTCTGGGTCCTAAGGAATCTAATTACAAAAGTGAGGAACTCACCCATCTGCTGTTTGGTCTCAGTTTTCTTTTTTCAAAGTAGTCATCATAAGAACTAGATGTGAGAAGTCAGGAGGAAAGATCAGTGACATCAAAGAGCCAAAGTTGCAAGCCTCTGGCATTGGTAGTTTATGGCAGGATTTAATGAAGTGGGGAGGAAAGGGGATGTGAAGGGGGATAAAAGAGTTCCTCATTAGATTCAGATTGAAGTACACTTATATGACCTGTGGAAGAGCTGAAAACATACACTGGGGAAAAGAATCTCTATTCAATAATTGGTGCTGCAAAAACTGGGTAGTCATGTGTAAAAGGTTGAAACAGGACCCACACCTCTTACCACTCAACAAAAATTAATTCATGATGAAACTGTAAGAATTCTAGAAGAAAATGTTGGAAAATTTATTATAAATACTGGCCTACACAAAGAATTTATGAAGAAGACCCCAAAAGCAATCATAGTAACAACAAAAATAAACAAATGGGACCAGTCAGATTGATACACTGCAAATATCTTTGCCCATTCTGAAGGCTGTCTTTTAGCTTCACTTGTGTCCTTAGTTGTGCAGAAGCTTTTCAGCTTAATTAAGTCCTATTTGTTTATTTTGTTGTTGTTGCAATGGCCACTGAAGCCTTTGTCATAAAATCTTTCCCCAGTCCAACATCAAGAATTTTTCCCACACATCTAAGATTTTTATCGTTTCTTGTCTTAGATTTAAATCTTTTATCCATCCTGAGTCAATTTTTGTAAGGGATGAAAGGTGTGGATCAAGTTTCAATCTTTTATATGTGGTTCTACAGAAAACTCAAATTAATCAACAAAAAAAGAATAAACAGGGCGGCGGCCCCATATATCGAGGATGGCAGGTTCAAACCCGGGCCCGGCCAAACTGCAACAAAAAAATAGCTGGGCATTGTGGCAGGCACCTGCAGTCCTAGCTACTTGGGAGGCTGAGGCAAGAGAATCGCCTAAGCCCAGGAGTTGGAGGTTGCTGTGAACTGTGATGCCACGGTACTCTACCAAGGGCAATAAAGTGAGACTCTGTCTCTATAAAACAATATAAATAAATAAACCATCCCATCTACCTCTAGGCAAGAGATAAGAACAGAACTTACTCAGACGAAGAGAGACAAATGGCTAACAAGCATTTGAAAAAATGCTCACCGTCCCTGATCATCAGAGAAATGCAAATCAAAACCACCCTGAGATACCACCTAACCCCAGTGAGAATTGCCCACATCACAAAGTATCAAAGCTGCAGATACTGGTGTGAATGTGGAGAGAAGGGAACACTTTTACATTGCTGGTGGGATGGAGAATCCTCAAAGAACTCAAATTAGACCTTTCATTTGATCCCAAACCCACAATCTCAATACTAGGCATCTACCCAAAAGAAAAAAAATCTTTTATCATAAGGACATTTGCACTAGACTGTTTATCACAGCTCAATTTACAATCACCAAAATGTGGAAGCAGCCTAAATGCCCACCAACCCAGGAATGGATTAAAGAGCTGTGGTATATGTGTACCATGGAATACTATTCGGCCATTAAAAGGATGGAGACTTAGATCTTTTGTATTAATCTGGATGGAGGTGGAACACATTCTTCTTTGCAAAGCATCACAAGAATGGAGAAGCAAGAATCCAATATACTCAATTCTCCCTCCCTCAAGACAGAGTCTCACTCTACCACCCTTGGTAGGGTGCCATGGTGTCACAGCCCACAGCAACCTCCAACTCTTGGGCTTAAGCCATTCTCTTGGCACTGTCTCCCGGGTAGCTGGGACTGTAGGCGCCTGCCACAACGCCTGGCTATTTTTTGCAGTTGCCACTGCTGTTTTTAGCTGGCTGGGGCCGGGTTCGAACCCGCCACCCTTGGTATATGGGGCCGGTGCCCTACCCACTGAGCCATAGGCGCCGCCCCAATATACTCAATTCTAAGATGAAGGCAACAGATGATCTAATACAAGGGGGGGGGGGTAGAGGAATGAGGGATTAAGGAGAGGGGAGGATGGAGGGTTACAGTGTATGGCATACCTCTTGGGGGACGGGACACAATTACAAGAGGGACTTTACCTAACAACTGCAATCAGTGTAACCTAATTCTTTGTACCCTCAATGAATCCCAAACAATAAAAAAAGAAAAAAAACCAAAACAAAACAAATGTGACCAGATCAAATTAAAAAAGTCTTTGCATAGCCAAGGACAAAATAGAGCAAATAGACAACCTACATAATGGGAGAAAATATTTTCATGCTGTACATTTGGTAAAGGGTTAATAATCAGAATCTACAAAGAGCTCAAGTGGATCAGCAGAAAAGGATCAAACAACCCCATTAAAAAGTGGGCAAAGGTATAAACATAACATAATCTTTTTTTTTTTTTTTAATTATTGGGTTTGAACCTGCCACCTCTGGTATATGGGGCCAGCACCCTACTCCTTTGAGCCACAGGCACTGCCCCATTTTTAACATTTTAAAATTTAAGACAATGTCTCACTCTCACCCAAGTTAGAGTCCAGTGGCGTGATCATAGCTCAATGTAACCTTGAACATAACATAATCTTTTCAAGTGAAGGTAGACCAGTGGCCAACAAACACATGAAAAATGCTCAAAGTCTCCAATCATCAGGAAAATGCAAATCAAAACCACACTGAGATATCACCCAACTCCAGTGAGAACAGTGCATATTAAAAAGTCCCAATGCAACAGATGCTGGTGAGGATATGGAGAGAAAGGAACATTCTTACACAGTTGGTGAGACCACATCCTAGTTTAACCTCTATGGAAGGTAGTATGGAGATACCTCAAAGAATTAAAAGTAGACCTACCATTTACTTGATCTAGCAATCCTACTAGGTACTTATCCAAAGGAAGAAAAATCATTTTATCATAAGGACACCTGCACTCGAATGTTTATAGTAGCCCAGTTCACAAGTGCAAAGATGTGGAAACAACTCAAGTACCCATCAATATATGAATGGATTAATAAAATGTGGTATAGTACACCACGGAATACTATTCAGCCATAAAAAATGGTGACCTAGTGTCTTTTGTGACAACCTGGATAGAATTGGAGACCATTCTCCTAAGTGAAGGATGGCAAGAATGGAAAAACAAGCACCACATATCCACAATACTAGATTGGAACTAGTGGATCAATACTTATTTGCTCGTATGGAAGCAAAACTCAACAGAATTCAAGTAGGTGGGAGGGAAGAAGGGATGAGTAAACTCACATCTAATGTGACAACCCACTTTCTGGGTGAAAGGCACAGTTATAACTTTGAACTTAAAATATACAAAAGCAAACGCACCAAAATGTGTGTAGCCCTGAAATATTCTGAAATGTAAGGAAGTGTTTTGCCATGGGACAGCAGAACTGAAATCTGTGATTATTAATTCATCTTTAGGGCAGGAACTGGAAGAGGTTTAGGTTTTTAAGGTTAAAAAGCTAACTCTTCACCCTCAACAACAATGACAAAAATTATAGACAAATCAATTGTAAATCACAGCCCAAGATAAGTGGGAAAAAAAAAGTCAACTAATGAAAGTTCTTTCATAAATTCCATCTCTCAGCTAGATACCTCTCAGCCCAGAGTGCTGAATGTACTTATGATTTGTAGCATGGTACTTCACCCTTGCTATGTGATCAGTGAATAAAAATACAGTTATGGAATGATTACTGGTAATCTCTGAGGAATTCTGGATAACAGGTGTTCTAGAGTTTGCCAGTATTGGAGATTATTTTTCATTCCTAGAAAAGGTTGCTTTTCAGGTCTCTTTTATCACAATAAAATAGGAATTGTAGGGAGAACGTCAAAAAACAAATACCAGTTAGAATGTTTCACACGCTCTTGATTCTCTAATAAACATGGCACTAAGCAATACTTGGACATTACTCTTGTCCTGAAGGTGGGGAACAACAAAACAAAAAAACCCCAAAAGGTGGGATTTTTAGCACCTTATACAATAAAAGAGGGTAAACCTTTCAGGGCAGCAATGGGGTCAGCGAGTCATATTTCTTATAATTTGGGATGCAAATTACATACCTATAACCACATTAGGATTTTTTTTTTGAGGGTTTCTATCTAGAAGACTGAAGACAGCAAAGTGTTGTCTTTTAAAAGAGGAACTCTAGAAAATTATAGACTAGTGAGCTACACAATACAGTTCTAGAAAGATTGGTAAGCAGATTAAGTTTTTCAGCATTTTATGGTGATCACCAAGGATCAATATCAGTTCACCAAGAATAGGTAGTGTCTATAAACCCAGCCCTGGCCCCCACCCAAAACAAAAACAAAAACAAAAAAAACAACAAAGAAAAGAAAATATTTTTTTTTCCTTTTATGCTTAATATTAGTCTGAATCACATGAAAGTGCTAGTTTAAAAATTAAAAGCAGTTGAATATCAATTTCCTATGATTTATCCTAATAGTTTTTATTTTTTTCTAGTTATAAAATTGGTACATGTTTATTGTAGCAGACTTAGAAAATAGAGAAAAATAAAATTTACTCATAATCTAACAATTGTAATGAATTTCTTTATACCTTTTTATGTATTTATGTATACATAAATGTATATTTATAAGAATATTATTTTTCAAAGAACTTAATTTAGATTATAGTTCTTTTTTTTTGGAGTGTCTCTGGCTATTTAGGTTAAACCTGTCATAAGCATTTCCCTGTAATTAGTAATTTATAGAATTTTCCATTACCATTTCATCAGGTAGATGTCACACAATTTATCCATGCCTCTATTTTAAAGGACATTTCTGTTGTTTTCAGTGTTTTACAATTAAGAGTAGTGTTGGAGTAACATCTTGTATTTGATTCTTGGTCTACATCTCTGATTATTTCCTTAAGATGAATTGTCAAAAGTGGTGTTTCTTCGTTAAAGGATCTGAATTCTGGAAACGTACTTCCAAATTGCTTGCCATAGAAGATGTACTCATTTCTGCTTTTACCAGCAGTGTGTGACAGAACTTAACTTACTATAATATTGCCATAGTTAGCTATTACTTCTACGACCAACAGAAGAAATTGATTTTTTTTTACCTTTGATAAATTTGCTGAACAAGGGCATGTAATTTGATTTTATCAATGGACCTCGCAAAGTTTCTAATGATAGCCTTCTGTTCCAAACAAACCCAAGATGAACTGAATACAAATAGAGATGGGGATCTCTAGTTTGCAGAACAACTATTTGTGAATTTTTGTCAACTAGGAGGGTCACCTTTATTATGTGGTGAGTCTCAGTGACCCTGTCCTAAACAATGTTATTTGTACTGATTTTGAGGAATACAAAACATGAGCTTAGCAGATTTGCAGGTATGCCACAAAATAAGAAGAATGGCTATTCATTCTATCATGGGTTCCTTAAGCATTGGAGCTGGCGCGCTGAGAGCATTTCTTCTGTCTGTTAGTTGTGTAGCCTTGGACAAAGTTACCTAACTTCTCTGTGCTTCACTTTCCTCATCTACAAAACAGAAATCAACAGAATACTTACCTCGTATGTTTGTTAGGAAGATTAAATAAGTCATTAAATGTAAAGCACTGAGGATAGATTGTCATCAGTGACTGATAAAGCTTAGCTACTACTGTTGTTAATCTTTCTCTCTCTTAGATGGCAGATAACATATACTTCTTAAATGAATGAATGAATGAATGAATGAATGAATGAATGAATCAGCATCATAAAAGACTTTCTAGGCAGGTGTAGTGGGCCCATATTGTAAATGAAATGTAATGGGTAAGTCTTGTATTTATGTTTTATAATAGAACTGTCATGTAAAGAAAACGTTGAGATTTATTCTGTGTAGCTCCAGAAAGTAGAGATATGGTTAATCAATAGGAATTAGCAATAAGGAACTTTTTATCAATTATATCTACTCAGCAGTGGAGTTGCCCTTTGAGGTAGTAGTAGAATTCAAACAGAAGCTTCCAGACCACTAAAAGTAAACAATAGAAAAGAGAGTTCTTTGGCCCAAGGTGACCTCTGAAGTTTCTTCCAATTCCAGGCTGGTTCTGTGATTCTGAGTGGAATATGTAGGATTATCACACAACATGCAGTAAGTCCCCTGAGTGCATTTTTTGAAGGGTAGATGCTGCTAATCCTCATCCACCCTATTCTCCCGGCTTCAGTTGCTTTCACCTGCTTCGTGTCAGCCTGATGGTGGTCCATTTCTTAGCTCGATGCGGTTTTACAGTCTAGCCTGGTGTCCCAGGCTGCTCTCTCCTCAGCCGCAATGCCTAGGGGGATGAGTATTTGAACCATTTTGGGGCACATTTTTGATCAACATACAAGAAAATAGAAAGAAAATTCTTGCCTGAAAAATATATTTTAGAATTGTATTTTAAAAATTAGCAAAAGTTTTTGTCCATGCTGAATGCATTCTTGTTCTTGTTGCAGCTTTATCAGGGTCTGAGGGTGGACTGACTTTACCTTTTGCTCAGGCATTCTGGGCACTGACTTTCTCTACTTGTCTGGTATCTTCTGTAAGTTCAGGATCAATATTTGAAATTGCTGTTCAGTCTGTAGTCCAAGCAGGTTTTATCAATTGAGCCCACACTGCCCTACGTACTATTTGGGCTTATATACTTTAGGCTGAAATTATTTTTATGTCATTATGAACCCTGATTCTTTATCCTTAAGCTATTTAAAGGTAGCTTCAAAATGAAGTCAGAAAGCTGAATTGGGAGCCCCACCAATGGGTTTTTTCTTACAGTTCTTTGCTGAATAATTTCTGACATACCTTTAATTGTTTTGTGCTGCTTTCCTCATTTGTAATATTTGGAGCATTGGCTTTTTGCCATACTTGTCAAGGGTTTATGGGAGTTAATGACATGTGGTATATAGAGTTCTTTGAGATTCTTTCATGAAACTTGGTATTATCTTGAAAGCAAGAGGTTTAACTATTCATTTGTTAGATAACTAGTGGGATTTTTAACAGATGTAATCATACCATGTCTGTTATTTAATGTATTCAATGTTACGTACATACAAACTTTTACTGCTCAAATTTTAAATGAAGTGGCTTTTCCTTTTCATTTCTTTTTTCTGTTTATAAAACCCACTAATAGGGAATACCTCAGGAAAAATTGGGACTCAAGGTCCTGAAACAATTTTCTAGTCCATGTTTTTTAATATTCTAGTTTGTCCTTAGTTTTGCTGTCTGGCAATCAATAGTTGAAGTGAAGAACTCCTGGCATCACTGCATTCTGCTCTTGATACCATTGTGTGTCTATTGCTTGTGGTACAGAGGCATTAACTGAAGTCCATGCTGTACAGTGAGAAGCCCAAATGGTTGCTGCTTTGTGTACCAGGTGCATTAATATGTTACAGAGAAAGCATCGGTGGATGTTCTTTTGTAGCCATGTTGCTTTTTCTCCTTTTGAGTAGTGTCATTTTACCAGCCAGAATCTAGAGCACGTGAATGCATTATCAGAATGATTTGAAATAGGGATGTGCACACAGGCACTATGGGGATGGTTCTGATTCTTTAGAGTCTCATTGCATGTATTCTGAGCTTGAGTGTTAAGCTTACTGCCTTAAGAAGTCTTTGCTTCTGCTTTTAATCTTTAGAGTTTGTGAAACCAACAGCTTTGTAGTCTTCAGTACGATGATTGTATGTAGAACCCCAAAGGTCTTGGAAAATAGAAACCATAAAGAGTAATGTAACTGTGTTTGTTCTTGTCCTTGTGTTAAGTGTGCATAGTAGAACTCTGCAAAATAAAGGTATTTTAAAAGATTATTAAACATTAGATTTATAGACTCATCTCATTTAGGCTGAAAGGAACCTTATAGTGCAGTCTCCTCATTTTACAAATGAAAAAAATGTAAGTCTATAGGGTCCCACCAATCCAGAATCAGGGCTGATGTAAAATTGAGCCAGATCTGATTGGATCTCACCATTCTGATAACTGCTGTGTAACATGATCACAGCATTTAGAAGTACTGAATCATCATAGAAAAAAATGACTCTATCAGTAAAACTATGTAGTTGCTGAGTCCATAGTCCAAGAAGGTTTTGTCATTTGTATTAAGTTCAGCTGCTCCATAGTCTTCAGAAAGTCTGGGCTGGCTGTATTTATTTTGTCCACCTTTTACCCAGTTAACAGAATGCTTACTCTCTTATTGCCACTTAAAAGTCATCTAGAAGGCTCATGCTGATAATGTAATGCACGGTGAAGGAAGGGGGTAAAGTAGGAAAACATAATTATTGCATGCACAGTCTTTTTAAAGGCTCTTTTCTCTTGCCTCCTCTATCTTTCCCCCAGTGTAGTTGGGTGGATCTGATTTATGTAGCTTTTTTCCCTTTTCTTTTCCTAAATTGGGTAATAGCTGAAAAACTATTCTGGAAAAGCTGTAAACTATAGCAAAGCATGTGAAGAGACAGTAGTTTGTGCCTTTTTCAACCTTGTTATAGATCTGTGGTTATCCTGGAACTTACAAAACTGTTCTTAAATATTTTTTTTAATATAGGGTGAGAACAGATTTCTATTTGCTGTTGTTGATGACTGTCAAAACAACTTCCCTAGAGTGATTGTCACAGAGTGTGGGTCTCATTTTTTGATGGAGAAACTGCTTTGGCTTATTCTCACTGTGTTTTTACATGATTATTTCTTACTTTCTTAAGTGCTAATGGCATTTAATAAATTTGTAGTGGAGAATTGTGGGGCCAGTAGTGTGAGAAAGATAAATTTGGAAACTGTAAACTACTTGAACACAAATAATTGCAAAACTTAACTGGGAAGAATATGATTTGAAATTGTTAATAAAAATTATCTAGGCCTAATACAAGCTGAAAATGTATTTTCTCATTCATTCTTTTCTTAACCAAAATTGCTTTTCCTCAAACTCAGGCGAATCTTTTGCTTAATCCTTGGGAATTGATGTATCAGAGGAGTTCTTTATTTCAATTAGTGATGGATGGTATTAGGATTCAGCAGTCAGATGTGTTTTTCCAACTATGTTTTACTGAATTCTAAGCATATTCAAAACTAGCATGGGTAATAGGCAAACTTACCTAAAGTTTATGTCTTTTTTTTTTTTTTTTTTTTGATTTGGCTAAGTTGGGCTTGAACTCATGAAATACAATACAAAAAGATTTAAGCAAAATAACTTCCTAAGCTTATTTGCTATATGCATATTTAGGAAATATGCTACTCATAGGAAAAATGTCTTGTTAAGTTTTGGTTACAATATAGGCAGTTTGAACTAAATTTGGTATGTGGGGCTAAAATTACTTGAATGCTGAGATTGTATTATTTTGGGAAGAACTTTAATACAATCTATTTGTATTGTATGTTCTTGTTAAGGCAATGGAAAGGAAGTATTAGGTAAGGAATAACTTTTCTGATCTTTAATTTTGTATTTTTGAAAGCTTATTGTGTTGTCTTTTTTATTGTACTAAAAATTGCAACTCTAACCATTTTAAGTATATACTTTAGTAGTGGTGTTAAGGATATTCACATTATTATAGTGCAGTCTCCTCAGAAACAGATCTCCAAAACTTTCTCATCTTGAAAAATTGAGACCGTATTCATTAAAAAACAATGCCACCTTTACCCTTCACCCCGAGTCCTTGGCCACTACCATTCTACTTTATGTTTCTGTGAATTTGACTTCTTTAGATATTCCATGTAAGTAGAATTATACAATAGTCGTCATTTTGTGACTGGCTTATTTTCACTTAGTATATAACAAGGTTCATCCATGCTGTAGCATGTGATGGCATTTCTTTCCTTTTTATGGATGAATAATATTCCATATATACAATGTTTTATCTGTCAGTGGACATTTATGATTTTTTTCTACCTCTTGGCTATTAAAATTAATCTTTAATTATATGCATTGCTTAAATAAATTTTGCTAGGTCAATGTCAAATGTAAATTTTTCTGGATATATGTTTGTAACCAAGTATGGCAGTGGATGGAGGTATATCAAATACCTATGAGTTTGAAGGCTAACATCTATGTATTTCTTAAAATTCTGTAGTATTGATATTGATTTAAATATGCCTAAGTATTTTATGAGTATTCTGTTTTTGTTTTCCTTACGTGCTTAAACTATTTTTGAAACTGATTGTCAACCAGTTGACCTTGGAAACTACAGTAAAGTCCTTGAAGTTGTACAATATAAATTGAAAAGGAATTTATCCTAGGAATGTACAGACTTAAATTTGCTTGAAAGTGAAATTGCCTCTGACTTCTAAAATGGTCATTTACAGTTGTACTGCATGAGACCTACTGTCAGTTTTAAAATCATCTCTTTGAATTTTGTGAAGCATTACATAAGCAACCTGACAATACGGGTGCACTATGCAGTTCACTGCTGGTTATAGTTAAATAAGAAGTGGATATTTGCCTTTTGGAATCTTGGAAAAAAGAGTGTTACCTATCACTAATCCTCATGGAATCATTAAATGTGAAGAGAACGTTGAGCTCAGTTCTCTATAAAGTATAAAGCATTTACTTAAGCTTCCTGTCGCTATTAATTGCTTCTGTGGGCTAAAGGAACTGAAGGTGTGGGCAGCTGATCAATTGGCTACTATTAGTAATATAAAGAAGAAGTGAAATACAGGATTGGCTTAACAGTTCGAGTTTAAAAGCACAAACAATTCAAAGTAATTTTACATGGTCCTGTAAATAGTCCATTTATCTGATGTGAATAAGAATTAGTAATGCCAGATAACAAGGAAAGCATTATTATACTTGCATATATTTTAGAAATGGAAGATGAGATGCCTTAAAAGAGCAAAAAACTAAAGATTTGAGAGTCTTCATGTTAGGTGACCTGAACCTATTTTCTGAACTGAAATATGTTAAAATTAATTTGGTTTTGAGAGCTTTTGAGAAATTATGGGACTTTGATATAGCTGATGCTTAGTGTCTTTTTACTATGTGCTGAGCACTACCCTAAGTACTTTTCATACATTGGTTTATTTAATCCTCATACATACCCTTATTATTATTATTCCTGCTTTACAGAAGAGGAAATGAGCTACAGAGAGGTTAAACTACTTCCCTAAGTTTACAAATATATCAGGTTGGTACAAAAGTAATTGAAGTTTTGGACCATGAATTTTAAATCATTATAACTAAACTCAAATACATCTTTGAGTATTTAGCAACCATTGCATCAGCATTACATTAGCAACCATTACAATCAATCAACACATTGTTACCAAGGAGAAATAGGTTTGTTTCTTCCTGTATCCTAAAAATCCGTGCTTTGGGATTGGACAAACTCTTAGATAGCATTTTCTGCATCCTTCTTGTTGTGAAAGCATTTTTCCTGAAAATAGTTGTCAAGATGTTTGGAGAAGTGGTCATTTGGCAAGAGGTTAGGTGAATGTGGCAGATGAGACAAAACTTCGTAGCCCAATTCTTTCAACTGTTGAAGTGTAGGTTGTGCGATTTGCAGTCAGGTATTGTTGTGGAAAAGAATTGGGCCCTTTTTGTTGACCGGTGCTGGCTACAGGCATTGCAGTTTTCAGTACTTCTTAGATGTAATAGTTTAACGGGGATTCAAAAAGCTATGGTGAAACCATTACATCTGAGAAATGAGAGACCCCAGCTCTACTAAAAGTAGAAAAACTAACTGGGCATTGTGATGGGTACTTCTAGCTACTCTGAAGGCTGAGACAAGAGAATCACTTGAGCCCAAGAGTTTGAGGTTGCTGTGAGCTATGACTCCAGGGCACAGAGTAAGACTGTCTCAAAAAAAAGAAAGAAAAGAAAAAGAAAGCTATAGTGTATCAGACCGTCAGCAGACCACAAAACAGTGACCACTTGCCTTTCTGGGTGCTAGTTTGACTTTGGGAATTGCTTTGGAGGTTCCTGTTGGTCTAACCGTTGAGGTGGTTTTCATATGAAATCCACTTTTCGATGCACATCACAGTCCAGTTGAGAAATGGTTCACTGTTGTTGCATATAATCAGAATGACAAAACTTGAAAATGACGATTGCACTGATTTTCAGTCAGCTCATGAGGCATCTACTTATCAAGCTTTTTTACCTTTCCAATTTGCTTCAAGTGCTGAACGACTGTAGAATGGTCGACGTTGAGTTCTTTGGCAACTTCTTATGTAGTTGTCGAGAGGATCAGCTTCAATGATTGCTCTCAATTGGTTATTGTTAGCTTCTGATAGTCGGTCACTATGTTTCTTATCTTCAAGGCTCTCTTCTTCTTTGCAAAACTTCTTGAACCACCACTGCATCCATACATTTGGTAGCAGTTCCTGGGCCAATGTGTTGTTGATGTTTTAAATTGTCTCCACTGTTTTATTACCCATTTTGAACTAGAATAAGAAAATTGTTGGAACTTGCTTTTTGTCTAACATCATTTCCCTAGTATAAAATAAGTATAAAATAAACAGCAAGTATTAAGTTATTAGCAAAAAAAACCCCATAAAGTGTGAAATGCGCATTAAAATTATGTAGGACATAACCACATTTATTTAAGAATGTATTCCAGTATTAAATGACAAATTACAACAATGAAAAAACTGCAGTTATTTTTGCACCAACCCAATCATGATAGAGTAAGGCTTTGAATACATGTTTCTAGGAATGTGTCCATTTCTTGTAGGTTATACTACTTTTAGCATAGTAGTATAGTTCATAGTAGTCTCTTGTGATCCTTTGTATTTCTGTGGTATCAGTTATAATGTCCTCTTTCATGTCTAATTTATTGTATTTTCAATTCTTAATTTCATTGATCTTTTTCATTTTTTTCTGTCTTTAGTGTTCATTTTTCATAATTTATATTTTCTTTAATTTATATTTTACTAATAGGCAGGATGAAATCATGAATGTGTGTTGTTTTAGTGTCCTGTGGAATAGAAATCCTTGTCTTATTCCTGATATTAGGGCAAAAGCAGTTAGTCTTTCAGCATTAAATATGTTGTCAGTGGTAAGTTTCTCTTAGATAACCTTTTTCAAGTTGAGGAAAGTCATTTTTGTTCCTACTTTCATGACAGTTTTTAAAATCAGGAATGAGTGTTGGATTTTCTTTAAATGACTTTTCTGTTTCCATTGAGATTATCACGAGGTTTTTCTTTTTGTTGCATTTTATCTTTTAGTTTTGTTAATATGGTAACTTACATTGATTTTTTTTCAATTGTTAAGCCAACCTTGCATTCCTGAAGTAAATCCCACTTAGTTATGATATGAATTTTTAAAATATATTTTTGAATTTTATTTACCAAAACTTGTTATAATTTTTACATTTACATTCATGAAGGATATTGGTTCAAATTTTTCTTTTCTTGTAATTATCTTTGTCAGTCTCACTCAGACTGGGATAGTGCTGGCCTCATACAATATTTGGGAGGTATTTCCTCTTCTTCAGTTTGCTGGGAGAATTTGTGTAGAATTGATAATCATTCTTCCTTAAATTTTGGGAGTAATTCACTGCTGAAGCCAGCTGGGTCTGGACTTTAATTTGTGTGCAAGTTTTTAACTACAAATTCAGTTTCTTTAATAGACTTGGAACTACTCAGGTTGCCTCTTTTTGAGTGAGCTTTGGTAGTTTGTGTCTTTAAAGAAATTTGTCTGATTTATTGGCATGAAGTTTTAATACGCATAATACTCCTTTTTGTCCTTTTAATATCTAGAGTTGGTATTTGGGTCATCTGTCTCATTCTCAATATTGGTAATTTTGTGTTTTTCCTTTCCCCCCAGCTGTTATAGTTACCCTGAACTCTGTCTTCTGGCTCTTTACATCATTTGTACTACAATATGTGCCTGTACTTTGGCAAAATTTTGGAGAAATGGGTAAACTGCCTGGTGCCTTTCCTTTTTTCCAGTCTTCCCTCCATTTTTGGCCAGTTTTTGGTTGCACTCCAGTGCCTTCAGTTGTTGTTGTTGTTGTTGTTGTTGTTTTTTAACATTGCCCAGGGTTATGATGTTTTCTGTAAGAGGCTATTTTTGTTTGATGCTGGAGATGGAATCTCTGGGTTTTTGGTTTTGTGACATTGTAGCAAAATGAGACATGCTTTAAGTTGTAATCAAAGTATGGAACTGGATAACTTAGAATTTTTTATTCATCTTTGCCTTTATTTGATCTGATATGGAATAGCTCCACTAGATATTAGAATAAATAATGGAGTTAGGGAAATGTGAAAAAGAGAAATATTGGGTTAGCTCTTTTAAAAATATTTTCAGTGGGAGAAACAGTTATCACTTGAAAAAGTGATTTTTTTTCTAAAAAGTGAGTTTTCTGAGTACTGAATATGTCAAGTTTCTGCGTGAGTTTGAGTGCTTTTGCTTGCTATGGGGATAATTTTCAAGAGAAAACAAGATGTTTTAGGCCCGAAAATAAAACATTTCTAATTGCTTAATGTGTATTGTGTCAAGTAAATCAGTGTTAGGTCATCTTAATGCTGTGGTACTTAAATATTTTATTTATAGTGTAATCCATTTTCTGACCACTTTATATTGAACATTTATGTCATTTTGTAGTACATATTATAATTCAAATTGAAAGACACTAGAAGTCATCTTGTGTTTCTGGATTTTAGCCTGGTATTTACTGAACAATTATCATGAGCCACACACTGTTCTAGGCACAGGAGGTTCAGTGGTGAATGAGTAGCTTATATTCTTATAAGCTCAGAAATTGGAGTCTGTTAGCATACTCTGGATGGTCAAACTCACATGTACTTGCCCTAATGCCAGTTTGTTCATTTGAAATGAGAACTACAGCTGTTAATTAGACTGGTGAGGTTGAACTGAGAGATTAGTATATTTTCTCTTTATAGACAAGCCACATGGGAAGCCAAATTACAATCACAAGGTTGCTTGGTGAGAATGGAATCAAAACAAAGGGACTTGGTTATATAATCCATGATTAGTATACACCTGCCACAGGGACTATTTGGGTTTCCTCTGAGTAGTGCTGAGTAGTAAAGCTTGCCAATGTCTGATTCTTTGGATTCATTTCTGTGCTGACCATTTTCCTTTGTTCCCACCATTTTTTTCCAAGCCATGCTACGATAACAATTTACTATGACACGCACCTTCTAGGCCTGCTTCCCAGGATTAAATTTAGATTACCTTTGGAAACATTTTGAGGCTTCCAAATTCTGGGCCTAGCCACTCACCTGTAGACAGTCTCTTTGTTGGTTTCAACAGAGTGCCAACCTTATCCATTGTCCAAGTAGGTTTTACCCCCAGAGGGTGGCCTTTTTTTTTGCCTTTTAACCAGGGTGTTGAGTATGTGTGTAAATTCCTTGTAGTTGTCTCCATATATTGCCAGTAGTAATGGATTATTCCATGGATTATTCTGTTTAAGTAGTTATAGAAGATTTAACTTCTGTCTCTCATGTGATTTACTGATACCAAACTCTTGGTCCTAAAATTAGTCGCTACTTATAACATGGTTCAGTGGAAAGAGAATCATCTGTCTCATTGAGGTAAAATGAAATTTTTTTAAATTATAGATTAATATGAGGGTACAAATGATTAGGTTACAGTGTTTGCAATTGTTAGGTAAGGTCCCTGTTGTAGTTGTGACTCTCCCTCGGGAGTTGTGCCATATACCCTTACATTGTGCCCATTAGTAGGGAGCACACCAATCCTCACTCCTCCTTTTCCCTCCCCCCAACTTGAGTTGAATTCATTTTTTCTCTTGTGTGGGTATATATTAGTTTGTCTACTGGCTTCATGTTAGTATTGAGTACACTGGATATTTTCTTTTTCATTTTCTTGTGATACTTTACCAAGAAGATTGTGTTTCAACTCCATGTTAATACAAAGATGTAACATCTACATCTTTTTAATGGCTAAATAGTATTCCAGGGTATATGTATACCACAGTTTATGAATCCATTCATGGGTTGACGGGCACTTGGGTTGTTGCCACATCTTGGTGATTGTATGAATTTATTTGAAAATATAGTAAAATATCTAAACTTAAACCCAGAAAGCCCTAGAACCCAAACATACCTGTTTGGTTTTTTAAAAATTAGAGTATGTGTAGAATTCCCTGTAAAAGGTCCAGGAAATATGAAAAGCAGTGGCTTTAGAGAAGGAATCACATGCCTTGAGGTGTATTAGAGATTCAAACATTGGAATTATGATTCTTACAGTGTTTCCTTATTATTCTCTGTTCAGCGGTTCATAATCAGGGTTAAAGTAGCACCCAGTTTACTATTTTAAAAAAGCAAGCAATGTTAAGACCCAATGACAGCCACGTATGTCCTGTTTTCAGAATAAATGAAGTGCTATCACTGTCTCTATATCTACCAAATCTGTGGCCAGCCAGCAAGGCCTTGGCACCTACCTGTTTGTAAGTTCCTTGAATTCAAGGACCATAACAATAGCAGCAGTGGTAGTAGCAATAGTGATATGTAGTGTTTTGTAGTTTTTCACAAAGCTCTTTCAACCAAAATTATCTTATTTGCATTTCACAAGTACAATATATAATATAGGAATTTTGGTAACCACTTCTGCTTTCGAGTCAACCATGACCTATTCTCTTTCCTGCTATAATTTTTTTGCTCTGAAAAATAGGAAAATCTGTTTTCCTCATTTGAAATGTCATAATTGTTTTATGCACATAAATTTGTATTTTATAGACAAATTTGGTTGTTTTATGAAAATTTAGACGATACTGTAAGGATTCTTAACACCAAGTTGATTTTGAGATGAAGAGCAAAACTAAGATTCAGTGTCAGACTGTTTTGGGTGGTAACTGTCCTTTAAAGCCTTTCGTTGATTTTTTTTTTTTTTTCCTAAGGCTAATAAAAATAGTGGGCCATTCTCTACTTTTTTTCTTTTCTTTTTTTTTTTTTTAATTCTTTTTAGTTTCTACACTATTCATTCTTAAAATATATTTTAGTTAATCACAACTTTCTTTACATATATTACTTCTCTAGATATCAGTGTTAGAGATCTACATTGTCCAGTATGGTAGCCACTAGCCACAGTTGGCTACTTAAATCTAAATTAAAATTTCAGTTAGTCATGCTAGCCTCATTTCAAGTACTCAATAGGCATGGTAGCTAGTAGCCATATGAGGGTATTTAAATAAATTATTTTAAATCAAATAAAATTAAAAATTCAGTTCCTAAATCACATTAGCCACATTTTCAATGTTCAATAGCCCATATGTGGCTAGTGACTATTTTCAGGCAGTGCAGATATAGAACATTTCCATCATCACAGAAAGTACTATCAGATAGTGTTGTTATAGAGAATCTTAACTTCTACTTAGTTTTTTTGGGGAGGATTATCAAATTAATTAATTCTGCTATTTATAATTTAATCTGCAAGATTTATGTTTCTAAATATGTCTATAGGGTATCCCCAAAGTCACCCCAAAAGTCACCATGAATAGGAAAAGTGGGAAATTATAGGTAACTGTACCTTTATTTACAAAATATTCATTATAAAATTTTATAAAGAGCTGACCAACATGCCCTTGTCATATGTTGATCATTTCTGTGCCTTATTTGGAAAGATGTCTGTTTAGGTCCTTTGCCTATATTTTAATCTAGTTATTTGTTTGCTGTTGAGTTATATGAGTTCCTTATATATTTTGGATATTAACCCCTTATCAGATGCCTGCTTTGCAAATATTTTCTCTCATTTTGTAGGTTACCTTTACATTGTGTTTATTATTTTCTTTTTAGTTTGATGTAGTCCCACTTACTTAGTATATAGCTTTGTTTTTGTTGCCTGTGCTTTTGGGGTCATATCCAAAAAATATTATTGCCAAGGCTTGTGTTGTTCCCCCTGTTTTCTTTTAGGAGTTTATGGTTTCAGATTTTATATTTAAATCTTGAATCCATGTTGAGTTAATTTTTATATATAGTGTGAGGCGTAGGTTCAGTTTTATTCTTTAGCATGTAGATATTCAGTTTTCCCAGCACCATTAAGTATTTATTTTTATTTTTATTTTTTTGAGACAGAGTCTCACTCTGTTGCATCAGCCTAGCTGACAGCAACCTCAAACCCCTGGCTTCAAGTGATTCTCTTGCTTTGATGTGCCAGAATGCTGGGATTATAGGCGTGAGCCACTGCGACCAGCTTCCCACACCATTTATTGAGGAGACTTTCCCCGTTGTGAATACTTGGCCCTCTTGTCAAAGATTAATTGACCGTATATGCGAGAGTTTGTTTCTGGGCTCTCTGTTTTGTTCCATTCATCTATGTATCTATTTTTTTATGCCAGTACCTTAACTGTAG
>CAUYPK010060263.1:0-10686 GCA_963574355.1 Loris lydekkerianus | reverse complement strand
TGGTTTGATATATAATAATTTTATATTGTTCCCTTTTAATTATATAATTGTCTCTTTATCTTTTTTTTTTTTTTTTTTTTTTTTTTTTTTTTTCTTTTTTGCTGTTGGTTTAATATCTCGGTCTCTGACATAAGAATAGCTATTCACAATCTCCTGTGCTTTCTATTTGTATGGAATAGTTTTCTCATCCTTTTAACTTGAGTCTAAGGGAATCTTGACTAGTTAAATGAATTTCTGGGAGATTGCAGATATTTGAGTTGTGTTTCTTCATCCATTTCATCAATTAAGTGGGCATTAGACCATTTATATTTTAAGTTAATATTGATAAGTGAGACACTGTTCCAGTCATCATTTGACTCTTAACTAGTTGTATCATATTCTTCCTCTGTTACTATTTTATAAGAGCTAGATTTTTTAAAAGGGGTTTGGGATTACTAGAATATGGGGTCTTAGCACAAAGAATGAAGAGGCTTTACACAAAGTCTGTGTTGGAAGACTGAGAAACACTTGGAGGATCCCTGTTGAGTCAACCTTGGAAAAATATTTATTATCACAAACCAGGAAAAGTAGTTAAAAGTTACTTATCACACATCAGCATTAAAATTAGGGGGGATAGAAAAAGCGTCAGGCAGAATGTTTCCAATTTGCTTTGTAAAACTGCAGACCTTGAACACAACCTCTGCATCCAGCATCAAGAGACCTTTGGAATCTAGAGAATTTTTACCATAATTATTATTGCCACACCCCACACATACACTTTTTCCTGTAGGCCAGTTTTCTTATCTCCTGCATGCACATGACACATAATGCCATTCTCGTGATTCTCCAGGTCTCTCAAGCAAGGAAGTGATTTTTGTACTAAAGATCAGGGCATAATTTCTTCTAAATTTTTTTCCTACTGCCCCCCACCCTTTTTTTTATTATTATTATTTCAGATTCCATGACTGTACAAAGAATTAGGTTACACTATTACATTTGTTAGATAAAGTCCCTCTTATAATTGTGTCCTTCTCCATACACTGAAACTCCCCATCACCCTTCCTTTTCCCCCCTCCACACTTGCTCATCCCCCTACCACTTATTTGTATTAGCTCATCTTCTGCCTTCATATTAGAAGAGAGTACATTGGATTCTTTCTTATCCATTCTTGTTAAGCTTTACTAAAAATGCATTCCACCTCCATCCAAGTTAATACAAAAGATGTATTTTTAGTGGTTGAATAGTATTTTACTATTCTCATATTTTTAGTGGTTGAATAGTATTCCATGGTATACATATACCACAGCTTGTTAATCTATTCATCAGTTGGTGGGCATTTATGCTATTTCCACATTTTGGTGATTGTAAAGCTGCAATCAACAGTCTACTGCAAATGTCCTTATGATAAAAGGATTTTCCCCCCCTTGGGTAGATGCCTAGTAATGGAATTGCAGGATCAAAAGTGACATCTAATTTGAGTTCTTTGAGAATTCTTCAGACTTCCTTCCAAAAAGATCGTATTTGTTTTCAGTCCCACCAGCAGTGCAAAAGTGTTCCCTTCTCTCTACATCCATGCCAGCATCTGCAGCTTTGAGACTTTGTGATGTGGGCTATTCTCACTGGGGTTAAGATAGTTTTGATTTTTATTTCTCTGATGATTAGGGATGATGTGCATTTTTTAATATATTTGTTAGCCCTTCATCTATCTTCTTTAGAGAAGGTTCTATTTATTTCTCTTGCCAAGTGATATATGGGATTGTTGGGTCTTTAGGTTGTTGATTAAATTAAGTTCTCTATAGCTCCTAGTTATCAAGTTTTTGTCTGATTAATAATATACTAATATCTTTTCCCATTCTAAAGTTTGTCTGTTTGTTTTGGTTGTTGTCTCCATAGTTGTTCAGAAGCTTTTAAGTTTAATTAAGTCCCATTTGTTCATTTTTGTTGTTGTTGAATTGCCATGTAAGTCTTTTTCATAAAATCTTTCCCTTGTATAATATCTTCAAGTATTTTCTGCACACTTTCTTCAAGTATTTTTATTGTTTCATGTCCTAGATTTAAATTTTTTATCCATCTTGAATCAAATTTTGAGAGGTTAGGGTCCAGTTTTTGTCTTTTACATGTGGATATCAAGTTCTCCTACACCATTTATTGAATAGGGATTTCTTTCCCCAGTGTATGTTCTTGTTGGGTTTATCAAAGATCAGGTGGCTGTAAGATATTAGTTTCATCTCATGGTTTTTATTTTATTCCAAATGTCACTGTCTCTATTTTTGTGCCAATACCATGCTGTTTTAATCACTATGGCCTGGTAGCATAGCCCAAAGTCTGGTGGGGTGATATGCATGGCTTTGTTTCTATTACTAAGAATTGCCTTGGCTATATGGGTTTTTTCCTAGTTCCATAGAAAACAAAGAATTATTTTTTCTAAATCTTGAAAGTATGATAATGATATTTAAATGGGGATTGCACTGAATTTCTACATTGCTGTGAGTAGTATAGGCATTTTAACAATGTTGGTTCTTCCTAGACAGGAGCATGGTATATTCTTCCATTTGTTAATATCTTATGCTATTCCTTTTTTTAGTGTTTCATAACTTTCTTTGTAGAGGACCTTCACCTTTTTTGTTATGTATATATCTAAAAAAAAAAAAAAAATCAGTCATCATGATCAAGTAGGCTTCATTCCAAGGATGCAAGGCTGGTTTAATATATGCAAGTCCATAAACATTATTCACCATTACAACAGTAGCAAAACAAAAACCATATGATCCTCTCAATACATGTAGAAAAGCAATCAATAAAGTTCAGCATCCTTTTCTAATTAGAACACTTAAGAATGTGGCATAGGTGACACATTTCTGAATCTGATCATACTCACAGTAATATTATACTGAATGGAATAAAACTGAAAGCATTTCCACTTTGAACTAGAACAAGACAAGTTTGTCCTCTATCGCCACTACAATTTGCCATAGTGCTGGAAGTTCTAGCTGATACAGTCAGGCAAAAGAAGAAAATAAAGGGCATCCAAACAGGTAAAGAGGTGGTCAAACTCTCACTCTTTTCTGATGATATGATCATATACGTAGAGAACCCCAAATGTTCAACCACAAGACTCCTGGAAGTGATCAAAAAAATAGTAATGTCTCAGGATATAAAATCAATGTCTAAAAATCAGTAGCCTTTGTATATGCCAATAACAGTAAAGATGAAAAGCTAATCATGGACAAAATTCCCTTCACAGTAGCTTCTAAAAAAATGAAACCTAGGAATACACATTACAATTTTTACGTTCAAATGTATTTAAACTGTTGAGTATTGATCACTCTTTTTGGTTTTTAGAGTACTCTTGAGCATTTCTTCAGGACAGGCATAGTGGTAACAAATTCTCTTAGTATTTTCTTGTTAAGAAAAACTATTTAATCATATTAATGAAAATTAGTTTTTGCAGTGTAAAAATTTTTGGCTAACAGTTATTCTGCTTAAGATGACTAAAGATAGGACTCACATACCTTTGACTTAGAAGATTTACACTGAGAAATACGCTGTAAGTGTAATGAGTTTTCCTTTGTAAATTATTGATGCTTTTTGTCTTATAGCTTGTAGGATCTTTTTCTTGTAATTTGACCTTGGCAAGAATGATGAGTAGTGATTTAGTGATCTCCTGTTTGCAATGAATCTTCTAGGAGTTTAATGACCTTCTTGTATCTGAATGTCCAAATATCTAGCAAGAGTAGGGAAGTTCATTATTTCCCTAACGGAGTCCTCTGTTATTCCTTAAAGTGGATTTTCCAGACTTGCTGATTTTTCTTTCTTCTCTGTTTGGAATATCCATACTTTTCAAGTTTCCCCATTTTCACATAATCTGATATTTTACAGAGACTTTGTTCATTTCTTTTGATTATTTTTGCTTATTTTCAACTGGGTTAATCCAAAAGCCTTGTCTTCATGCTTTAAAATTCTTTCTTCTGTTTGTTCTAGTCTGGTAAAAATATTCCACTATATTTTGAAATTCCCTTTTTCGTTTCTGGAAATTATCTTATGTCATTGAAAAAATATCTATTTCTTTACTGAATTTTTCATTCATGTTTTGAATTAGTTTTTTGGCTTCTTTCTTTTGGTTGTTTATGCTCCTAGGGATTTCATTAGGCTTACTCATGATTCATATTTTGAATTCCATTTCTAACATTTCAAATTTTTCTTGTGGTTCTTGCACAATGCCGGAAAGCTTATATGATCCTTTGGGGATATCAAAATAGCTTCCCTCCCCTGATATTGCCAGAATGTTTATTCTGTTTTCTTCTCATCTGAAGCCTCTTCCCTCAGCTCAAAACAGATAGCTTTGCAGTTCACCTATTTTCCTCCATTGGGTACTCTGACACTCAGTGTAGTGATTAAGAAGTACAGTTTTTCAGATAATGCAGATAGGTACCCACAAGGTTATAGTAATTTTTGTTCATTGGGAACATGTTCAGGTGCCAGCAGTTGTAGAGTAAGTCAGGTAATCACCACTCCCCAAGTCCTTGGATGGTGTGCATGAGTATTGGAGTTTGGGGGAGAAGAAGACTAAGAATGAGCTGACAAACTTGTCCTCATGAATGCAGCTTTCTTGAGTTCCGGCCCTGGCTATTAAAGTAAAGGATGGGTTATGTCTCTCTGTAGAAGAATGCTCAGGCAGGAGAAAAGTAGACTCACTGTGAACCTTCAGTAGGAGGGGTGGGCCCCTCTTGATGAGATTAACAGAAGCAGACAGTTGTGGGTCACACTAAGGCACACACACATCCCTTTCTCAGTAGTAAGAGTAGTCTCTCTGCTTTGGGAGCTCAGAGGTGCTCATATTCTCAGCTCCCATCAGAGCCCACAATATAGTAATGGTGATAGAGGCAGAGCAACCAGGTATGTGCAGTGGTAGCAGACTAGCTGTGGGAGATGGCTGAAGCACTCCAGTGGAAGAGGTCTATTCCTGATGGCAGGGACTTGCCCCCAGGAAAGATAGGCTCCTTACAAAATCAAAGGGAGAGACTGTCAGCTTGTCCTGATCGCCCTTAGAGGAGGCATTAGTTCTTTTCCATAGGCCACATGGAAGTGTTTGCAATGACATTTAGAGGAAAAGACGTGAGCCATAAGCTCAGTGGAAGCATGGGAAAATGACGAGAATATATGCTATCACCACTTCTGTTCTCCATAATATATGAAATCCTAGCCAGAGTAATTGGGTAAGAGAAAGAAATAAAAGGCGTCCAACTTGAAAAAGAGGAAGGCAAAGAAACTCTGTTTGCAAATGAAATGGTTTTTATACTTAAAACTTCCTAAAGACTCCTCCAAAGGACTCCTAGAATTAATAAATAAATTTAGTAAAGTCTCAGGTTACAAAATTAAGGTATACAGATCAGTAGTATTTTTATATACTAATATCAGCCACGCTAAAAATCAAATCAAGAACTCAATACCATGTATGATTGCTATAAAAAAAATCTAAGGAAATATTGAACTCAAGAGGTGAATGACCTCTATAAAGAGAACTATAAAACACCAATAGAAGAAATTATAAATGACAAAAACAAATGGGAAACATGCATGCTCATAGATTGAAAGAATCAATATTGTTAAAATGTTTATAGGGCTAAAGTGAGTTACAAATTCAATGCAATTTCCATCCAAATACTAATGTATTTTTTACAGAATTAGGAAAAAAAATCCCAATTTTCATGTGGTATCACAAAACAAACAAACAACAACAAGAAAAACAATAGCCAAAGCAACTCCCAACAAAAAGAACAAATCCATACTGATTTCAAATTATAGACAACCAAAGCAGCATGGTACTGATAAAAAAAGCAAACACACAGGACAATGGAATAAAAGAGAGAACTCCTCTTCCCATAAAACTATATGCTTACAATGAAGTAATTTCTGATAAAGCAATAAAAAGTATACACTGGGAAAAAAGATGCCCAACTCAATAACTTGTGCATGGAAAATAGGAAAGTTATCTGCATAAAATGAAACTGAAACTCTTACCGTACATAAAAATTAACTCAAGATTGAGTACAGATGTTAATCTAATAACTGACATCATCAAAATTTTTGGAGAAAACACAGGAAAGCTCTTCTGGACTTTGGTATAAGCAAATAATTTATAACTAAGACCTCAAATGCAAATACAACAGAAACAAAAATAAATAAATGAGACTTAATTAAGTAAAAAAGTTTCTGCAAACCAGAATAAATAATCAATAAAATAAATAGTAACAATAATATAATAGTAAACAACTTACAGAATAGAAGAAAATGTTTGAAAACTACACATATAATAAAAGAGCAATATCCAGAATCTATAAGGAACTCAATAAAACAACAAGGAAAACCCAACTAACTAAAAAAGTAGGCTAAAGATATAAGCTGACATTTTTCACAAGAAGATGTACAAATGGCCAATAAACACAAAAAATTGCTCAATATGACTAATTAGGGAAATGCAAACTAAAACTGTATGAAATATCTTCTTACGCCTATCAGAATAACATTAGTAGCAAGTAAAAAGAAAAGAAAAATATCTACATAGTTGGCATAGATGCAGTGAAAATAGAATGCTCACATACTGTTTGTGGGAATGCAAATTAGTACAACCTCTACGGAATACAGTATGGCGATTCTTCAGATAACTAAAGATAGGCCTAACATTCAATTTAGTAATCAGAGTACCGAGTATCTACCCAGAGAAAAAGACATCACTGTAATAAGAAAAAACCCACCCTTATATGTTCACACAACAGACTTGACAATTGCAAAGGTATGAAATCAATCTAAGTGCCCAGGAACTGATGAGGGGATAACAAAAGTATTTTATAAGTATATAATGCAAATGCACACACACACAGAGCGTGCCAAAATATGTATACACATTTTAAGAAAGAACAAAACAGTACATTAAAACTGTAATAATATATACTGACAACAAAAGATGAATGTAAGTCACATTTGAGCACCTCCTGTAATTACAGAAGTCAAAGTTGACTTGAGTATTATGAACTTAATACAATTTGAACCTTTCTTAAAATGTGTATACATTTTATGGCATTCTCTGTGTGTTTATCAAGTGTGTGCATGTGAGCACACACACCAGGAATGCCACTCAGCCATTAAAAAGAATAAAATAATGTATTTTGCAGCAACTTGGATAGAATTAGAGACCATTATCCAATGTATCTCAAGAATAGAAAAATAAATGCTACATGTATTCACTTATAAGCTGGAGCTAAACTATGGGTGTACATGGTCATACAGAGTGGTATAATGAGCATTGGAGACTTGCAAAGGGGATTTGAGAGTAGTAGCAAGGAACCAAAAATTATCTTTTGAGTAAAATGTATTCTAGTCAGGTGACAAGTCAACTAAAAATCTTGACTCACTTCTATACATTTGACCCATGTGAGAAAAACCCCTTGTACCTGCTAAATCTATTGAAATAAATAAATAAATAAATAAATAAATAAATAAGTCTTACCTCTTTTATAACAGTTTAATCCTAGAAGCCTTTACTGCCTCTGAGTTTGTTATAGACTACAATGATGTTGATAAATTCAGGTTACAAAATTGAAAAATATATATATAAAGATACATATGTCTATATGTATGAAATGGCAGGTGATGATGTAGGTAGATATATAAGAATGACAGGAAAAACAACAAAATTAGCTAAGAAAATAGAAAATTGGTGCTGTGGAAATTCATATTGTTATTCACTGAAGAGTTTTAGGGCTGTTTTCCTCTCTAGGGATGATAATCTAGATAATCTAGTCACTGTAACTTCCAACTTACTTTTTACACTCTAACTCACCCATTTATTTCAGATTTTTAGCTCATGTTCTCCCCTAACCTCCTAAGTCTAGATAGTTTATTTTATACAGAAAAACTTCTAGTGTATTTTTAGTAAAAAAAAAAATCAAATCTATTTTTAATGACAATTCTGATTGTATTTTAAGGTTAGGTCAATAACTTTTCCTAGGAACAAAGTTGGTATGTATTCATAAGTAGAAAGGTTTGGTAGTGATGTTTAGTCTGACAGTAACAGAGAAACTAAAAAGCCTATGGGAAATATAAATGTCTAGTTTGTTTCAATGAAGATAAGGAGCATCAGGGTTTTGAGAAAAATGCTTATTTAAGAATTGAAGAGGATGGTCATCGACTTTTTTTTTTGTTTGTTCATTTTTCCATTTTCTTCTTTTTTATTATTAAATCATAGCTGTGTACATTAATGTGATCATGGGGTTTAATCTCCTAAAACAAAATAACTTTCAACCCAGGATCCTGTAACCACCTAAACTGAGTTTCATTTATGATGAAGAAATTAATACTTTAATGACATTCACATTAAATTTGTTGAAAAAATTTGCCATAACTGAACCAGCTCTCCAGGATATTCTGAGACCTATCCTCCATAAAGACCAGCATAATCCTTTACCACAAAAGTAAATCCACCCAGAAAATTTTAATCAAATTCCAACTCTCACAGCAGAAAAAGGATTAAAAATGTCCACCAGACTCTCGAAAGGGTTCTTATTATTCTCAATTAATGTGAATGGTTTAAATTGTCCTCTAAAGAGGCACAGGTGGCGAACTGGATACAAAAACTCAAGCCAGATATCTGCAGCATACAAGAATCTCATCTTACATTAAAAGAAAAATATAGACTCAAGGTGAAGGAATGGTCAACTATACTCCAGGTAAATCGAAAACAGAAAAAAAAAAAACAAAAAAAAAAAACAGGCATTGCAATCCTATTCGCAGATGCAATAGGCTTTAAACCAACCAAAATAAAGAAGGTTAAGGATGGACACTTCGTATTTGTTAAAGGTAATACTCAATATGATGAGATTTCAACTATTAATATTTATGTACCCAACCAGAACATTTCATCACAACAAAACTGAATACACATTCTTCTTATCAGCCCACGGAACATACTCCAAAATTGACCACATCCTAGGTCACAAATCTAACCTCAGCAAATTTTAAAAAATAGAAATTATTCCTTGCATCTTCTCAGACCATCATGGAATAAAAGTGGGATGCAATAAAAACAGGAATCTGCATACACATACAGGAATATGGAAGCTAAATTACATTATGCTGAAGGACAGATGGGCTATTGACGAGATTAAGAAGGAAATAACCAAATTTTTGGAACAAAACAACAATGACATAATTATCATAACCTCTGGGATACTGCAAAGGCATTCCTAAGAGGGAAATTTATAGCACTGAAAGCCTTCCTCAAGAAAATGGAAAGAGAGGAGGTTAATAATTTAATGGGACCTCTCAAGCAACTGGAGAAGGAAGAACATTCCAACACCAAACCCAGCAGGAAAAAATAAATAACCAAAATCAGAGAAGAATTAAATAAAATTGAAAACAAAAGAATTATATAATAGATCGATAAATCCAAAAGTTGGATTTTTGAAAAAATTAATAAAATAGATAAACCTATTTTATTTATCTAAATAAATAGGCCAACTGAACCAGGAAAAAAAGAATAAAATCTCTGATTTCATCAATCAGAAATGGTAAAGATGAAATAACAACAGACACCTCAGAAATTCAAAAAATCCTTAATGAATATTACAAGAAATGTTATTCTCAGAAATATGAAAATCTGAAAGAAATCAACCAATACTTGGAAGTACACCACGTACCAAGACTTAGCCAGAACAAAGTGAAAATGTTGAACTGGCATATATCAAGTTCTGAAATAGCATCAACTATACAAAATCTCCCTAAAAAGTAAAGCTCAGGACTAGATGGCTTTACGTTAGAATTCTACCAAACCTTTAAAGAAGAACAGGTACCTATATTACTAAACCTCTTCCAAAATATAGAAAAAGAAGGAATACTGCCCAACACATTCTATGAAGCAAACATCATCTTGATCCCTAAACCAGGGAAAGACCCAACAAGAAAAGACAATTATAGACCAATATCACTAATAAATATTGACTCAAAAATACTCAATAAGAGCCTAACAAATAGAATCCAACAACACGTTAAAAAAATTATACACCATGACCAAGTGGGATTTATTCCAGGGTCTCAAGGCTGGTTCAATATACGTAAATTTATAAATGTAATTCAGCACATAAACAAACTAAAAAATAAAGACCATATGATTCTCTCAATTGATGCAGAAAAAGCTTTTGATAATACCCAGCATCCCTTCATGATCAGAATGCTTAAAAAAATTGGTATAGAAGGGGCATTTCTTAAACTAATAGAGGCCATCTACAGCAAACCCACAGCCAATATCATATTGAATGGAGTTAAATTGAAATTATTTCCACTTAGATCAGAAACCAGGCAAGGTTGCCCATTGTCTCCATTGCTCTTTAACATTGTAATGGAAGTTTTAGCCATTGCAATTAGGGAATAAAAGGTGATCAAATGTATCCATGTAGGGTCAGAAGAAATCAAACTTTCACTCTTCGCAGATGACATGATTGTGTATCTGGAAAACACTAGGGAATCTACTACAAAACTCCTAGAAGTGATCAAGGAATAGAGCAGCGTTTCAGGCTACAAAATCAACATTCACAAATCGGTAGCCTTTATATACACCAACAATAGTCAAGTTGAAAAAACAGTTAAGGACTCCATCCCATTCACAGTAGTGCCAAAGAAGATGAAATATTTGGGAATTTACCTAACAAAAGA
>CAUYPK010060262.1:0-10761 GCA_963574355.1 Loris lydekkerianus | reverse complement strand
GCTTGATTACCTGTTAAGCTATGGTTTTCTGCACTTTATTTAAAGTTTTAAAGTTGTTGTTGCCAGTTTACAGTTTTTCTTTAGCAATAAATATTGAAAAGCATTTAACCTACTGATTCCTCAATTATTGTAATTGTTTTGGCTATATATTTTTATTTTTGAAATGTACCAGTGGCTGCTGCATTTTCCACCTTGGCTTATACTCAAGTCACTAAGTTTTCCCAGTTTTTAGGGTAAAATTAAGGGGGTCGGCTTATACTCAGGTCAGCTTATACTCAAGTATGTACGGTATTTATTGGTATAGTTTCAAATTTCTCATGATGATAGTTTTGTTTGCATACTGCAGTAGATTTGATGTACTCATTTGTATTACAAATTTTTTTAATAGAAAAATAAGTAGCTCTTGGTAAAACATAATTTATCAACTTATTTATCAAAGGTAAGTGACATATTTTCAAATAAAATGGAGCTAAACTATCTAGTGAAATTTCAGTGACCTCTAAAAGTGTTCCCTTTAGATGGAAAATGGAAGAAACAATTTGTGTTCACAGGGATTATTAACCTGCTAGGGTCAGTGATCACATTGAGATTACTTTGTTGGAAACAACAAAACTCCCCATCTAAAATGCACAGGTAGAAAAATGCACATAATGCTGGTGTGCAGTGCTGTGATCATAGCTCACTGCAACCCATAACTCCTGGGCTCAAGCAATCCTCTTGCTTCACCCTCCTGAAGAGTGGAGACTACAAAGCAAAGTGCCACAGAGTTGTTTGGTGTTTTGTTGTTGTTTTTTTTTTTTTAATTCTCTTTGCAGAGATAGAATCTCACTATGTTCCTCAGGCTGGTCTTGAACTCCTGGCCTCACGGGATTTTTCTACCTTGACCTCCCAAAGTACTAGGTTTACAGGCCTGAGCCACCACCCCCAGTCACACCTAATATTTTTGATTAAACATGTATTTTGCAGAAAAATAACATTTACCAAGCTAATGCTCCTCTCAACCTTTTTTCATTTTAAAAAAGCTACTTCTTTTTTTTTTTTAACTGTAGAATTATCTTTTTATTTTGGATAAAAACCCACAGTAATTTGGGGGAGCTTTAATTAAGATTTAACAGCATTATAATTCTAACGAATAATGTAAATATCCTTGTGAGATAAATATAAATAATATTTTATGGGTATTTTGGAAGTCCAGTATTAAGACTACAAATACACACTAGCCTACATCTATCACCAATGATTCATACTGTTTCTTTCTAATGAATTGACCATTCCATTTCCAAAGTTCTGAAATGGCCAACAGACCATGGAAAGATAATTCTTTAGGCTCCTGCTTGAAACCACAGCTTCAGCAAACTGCTGGCCTTGATTCAGGGCCCGACCTCCACACTTCTTAGGAGAGAGAATGAAATTCCTGTTTTGCATAAATCATCATTGCGAGGCTGTGCCTTTATTTGCAGCCACATATATCTTACATTGGGAGTGAACACAAGGATATGAAAATTAGGGCTCTAGCACCAACCAGTTTGGGATCAGCTTGCAGCAATGCCACCTTTAACTGTGAAATCTTAGGCAGGTGACCTTCTGAAGCCTCAGTTTCTGACCTGTAAAATGGGGCTACTATGGGGGGGGAACAAGAGCGCCAGGAGGACATTTTTCATACAGTAGTTGGTATTTGTAAGTATTCAGTTCATTGGGTTATTCATCCACTAATTTATTCAACGATAGTAACTAAGTACCTACTATGTATTTGTACTAATTAGGGTCTGGAAGTGTAGTTGTGAACAACTAATAGGCACTCAAAGTTCTATTTCTATAGTACATCTTTGTCTTCAAGGAACTCTTGATATGTTGGTAAAATCAGGGAAGGTTTGGCAGAAGTGATCTTGAACCTAGCAGGGTAGATATGTGGAGTGAGAGGGACTGGGATGGCTAAGGAGGGAAGAGGCAGTTAGGAAGGGCTTTCCTGGGGAGGTGGTGCTTAGAAGAGCTCATTCTTTCATCAGGCATTTGGGGAGCACCTCCTGTGTGTCAGCTGCTGTGGAATAGTGTGAGGAGCTAGGATAAGACTAAATGTCCAGCCTCCAGGACAGGATAGCCAGGTAAAGATGTAGGTGGTTTCATTAGATTGTGATTAATCTTGAGATAGGGAAGAGGCAGATGTTCTACCCAGGGGGGTATCTGAGCTTCATTTTGAGAGGTGGTGGCTCACTCCTGTAATTCTAACACTCTGTGAGGCTGAGATGGGTGGAGCTCAGGAATTTGAGACTAACTTGAGCTAAAAAGAGATAGTCTGGGCAGCACCTGTGGTTCAAGGAGTAGGGCGCTGGCCCCATATGCTGAGGGTGGTGGGTTCAAACCCAGCCCTGGCCAAAAAACTGCAAAAAAGGAAAAACATAAATAAATAAAAGGAGACAGTCTCTAGCCATGTAGTTCCAGCTACTACAGAGGCTGAGGCAAGAGGATTGCTTGAGCCCAAGAATTGGAGGTTGCTGTGAACTATGATGCCACAGCATTCTACCAAGGGCAACAAAGTGAGACTCTGTCTCAAAAAAAAAAAAAAAAAAGGTAAGAACTGGTCAGTAAGAAGATTGAGCTGCATTCCAGATATCTCATGTACAAAGACTTGGAGACAAGAGAGAGGACACAGAGGGTCCTGGGAATTGCAAGTTGTTGTGTATGCCTAAAGTTGCAAGTGACAGAAAACAGAAATCAGCCAGGTTCAGTGGCTCATGTGAGGTTGGTCCAGTGGCTCATGGGTGTCATTGAGAAGCCAGGTTTCTTCCATCTCCTGGTGGTGCCCTCCATAGTGCTGGCTTTCCCCAAGAGCAAAGATGGCAGCCAGAACTCCCAGGCTCAGCTTCCTGGGCTTTGTGCCATATTTGACACCCACTGGTTGGACTAGCTTAGGTCTTTAGTCCACTCCTGAACCAGTCATGGTGTCCGGGGCTTTAGGAAAGGCTGACATTGGGGTGGGATCAAGCCCACAGCACCAAACAGGTCTTCAAACAAAAAAGGGGGAAGGGAAAATGAATGTCAGGGGCCAGATTTTGAAGGAGATGAAGAGGCATGCTAAGGGGCTTGAACTTAATACAAAGATAATGAGAAACAGAGGATTGACTTGATCAGATTGGGTTTTAGAAAGATCACCTGGCTATTGAGGAAAGAACAGATTAATGGCCAGGTACAGTGTCTCATGTCTGTAATCCTAACACTCTGGGAGGCCAAAGTGGGTGGATTGCTTGAGCTCAGGAGTTCAAAATTAGCCTGAGCAAAAGAGAGACCCCATCTCTACTAAAAATAGAAAAATTAGCTGGGCACTGGGTGAGGTGTCCTGTAGTCCCAGCTATTCAGGAGGCTGAGGCAGGAGGATCACTTGAGCTCATGAGTTTGAGGTTTCTGTGAGCTGTGATTATGCTATAACACTCAACCCCAGTGCAACAGAGTGAGACTCTGTCTCAAAAAAAAAAAAAAAAAAAAAGTAGGGTGGTGCCTGTAGCTCAAAGGGATAGGGCACCAGCCCCATATGCTGGAGGTGATGGGTTCAAACCCAGCCCCAGCCAAAAACTGCAAAAAAAAAAAAAAAAACTCGGTGCCTGTAGTTCAGTGGGTTGGAACTTGGCCAGGGTCTGCCAAAACAACAAGGGCAACTACAAAAAAATAGCCAGGCATTGTGGTGAGCGCTTGTAGTCCCAGCTTCTTGGGAACCTGAGGCAAGATAATTACTTAAGCCCATGAGTTTGAGGTTGCTGTGAGCTGTGATGCCACGGTACTCAGCTGAGGATGACATAGTGAGAATCTTTCTCCAAAAAAAAAAGTAAAAGAAAAAGAAGAGATGAGAAGAGGTGAAGAAAAGAGGCAGGGAGGCCAGCTGGGAGCCTTTTTCAGTAATGGAATGAGGCCCAGGGAGAGACATTCACAAGATATGAACCTGAGGGGTCTGAAAGTAAAGGAGACAGAGGAATGGAAAGGAACTTCGTAGTTTTGCTCATTTGGGGCCTGGTGGGAAGAGAAATGGGCTGGCTGGGCACAGGGTAGGGAAGATTCTGAGATCAGTCTGGACAAGCCTGAGCCAAGTGAAATAGCTGAATCCAGAGGCAGTTGGTTGGATATGGGGGTCCAGAGCCTGGGGCCAGGGCCTAGGCTGGGGATGGATGTAGGCGTGTCCACAGGTCAGCGTTTGATATCAGAGCCCGAAGGGTCTTTGAGCATCAAATATTGTCCCACATTGGGCGCCAAATGTCAGGGTCCTGCCCCAGGAGCAGGGCCTGCTAAGACCTGTGGAAATTAGTGGGGACCGACTGAAGAAATACAGAGTTAGAAATGATGGTAAAGAAAGAAATATGAGACATAGAGTGGGAGCTCAGGGGTCCACTGCCCCTTTGTGGGCTTCTGGCAATGGTCCCGAGTGTTTGCTCCACTCTGCTTTTATTGAAGTCTATTTGCCCAGAGGGTAAGATAAGGGGGGAACAAAGATGCCAGCAGTTTCTCCGATTGAGCATATCAGCTCCTATTGTTATTATTATTAACCTTAAGGATAGCCCTGAGAAATCTGAAATATGAGCCTGGGAGAGCCTCCTGCTTAAGATAACACACACAGATTTCTAGGGAGGTGTTAAATTCTGCTAGTTCCCTGTAGAGTAAATTCCACCTGAGTTAATCTCCTCTGAGGAATTGGTGGGAGGAATTTTCCTCCCATCACCACCACCAAGGATCTTCCTCTGCTATAAGGCATATAAGCTCTTCTGTTCATATCTCAGGGCTCCGTGCTACTCCCCTGGTCTCTGCCCCAGGCAAATGCAAAACTTCACAATGGGTTTCTGCTTTGCCTGTTTACTAGGCAGGTGAACACCCAGTTAATTTATCTTTCTAGGTCTGTGCCATAGCCTCTTCTATGACCATTTTTCCTCAAAGTGCTTACAAACCCAGCAGGGCTGTTTGTAAGTTGTATCCCCAGCAGGCTAGAATTTCAGAAAAGGCAGGAAGCTTGCTAGCAATGGCTAGCTTAAATGTAAACTAGCTGACTTTTCTTTGTTTCAACTTGCTCAGCTTACTTTTTTTTTTGCAGTTTTTGGCTGGGGCTGGGTTTGAACCCACCACCTCCAGTATATGGGGCTGCACCCTACTCCTTTGAGCCACAAGCACCATCCTTTTTTTTTTTTTTTTTCCTTCGGAGACAGAGTCTCACTCTATCACCCTGGGTAGAGTGCTGTGGCATCACAGCCCACAGCAACCTCCAACTCTTGGATTTAGGCAATTCTCTTGCCTCAGTCTCCTGAGTAGCTGGGACTACAGGCACCTGCCACAGTAACCAGCTATTTTTTGGTTTTTTTGCAGTTTTTGGCCGGGGCTGGGTTTGAACCCACCACTTCCGGCATATGGGGCCAGTGCCCTACTCCATTAAGCCACAGGTGCCACCCAGCTATTTTGATGTTGTTATTGTTGTGGCAGTTTGGCTGGGGCTGGGTTTGAACCTGCCACCCTCGGTATATGGGCCTGGTGCCCTTCCTACAGAGCCACAGGCACTGCCCGCTCAGCTTACTTTTTAATTTTCCTCTTTTTCTGGGGGTGCTTTCCCTTGCCAAGAATGGGGTATTTGGTCCCCATTCTCCCAGCACTGAAGGATCAACATGAAGGGTTGAAGGCCAGCCCTCCTGGTGGGGAACCAGGGAGGAGCTCACATCAGGACAGGAGGTGGCCCTCTCTGTCCTGCCCTATCCAGAGGTAGAGTGAGACCCTGTGTTTAGATATGACAAAGTTACTGGTGCCCTTGAGGAATGGTTTCTGTGAAGTGACAAGTCAGGGGGTTGGGAGGGAGTGGGAGGTGAGGAGAAGCCTAGAGGGGTGTGAATAACTCTTTTAAGAAGCACAGTTAAAATAAAAGGCAGCGGTAACTTTAGCTGAAAGGGGTAACTAAGGTGAACCCAGGGCAGAGGGAGGAGTGAGGGCTACACTCGGGTGGTGTGGGGGCATATGTTTTAGGATAGACAGACTTACCAGGTTTATGTGATGAGGGAAAGATACCACCATAGGCAGAAGGAGATAAAAACCAAGGCATTGGAGGGGATGTGCGGAGGGGGTGTGGGGGGATGTGGAGCCTGGGAATGAGGGTAGCCTTGAAGGGGGAAGGGACAGCTACACTAAAGGGACAGGGAAGGAGCAGGGGATAGCCAAGGAAGGAGTTCTTCCCAAATGGCCTTGATTCTCTCTGGAAGTGGAAAGCAAAAGTCATGTGCCATGTGCTAAGAGCTGTGTGTGGGGTGGGTGTGGAGGAAGACCATGGAGGGGTGGCAGGTGGGGACACCAGTGAGCAGAGGGAGCTCTGGTTATGCCCTGGCAGAGCTCACCTGCAGGGCGCAGCAGCCCCAAGGGAGGGGTTGTGTGTGGGGCATACACATGCGTGGGCCAGGTCAGGGTTTATAGGGTGGGTGGGGCATTCTGGGACACCAGGTGGGGCTCAGTGGAGAGTGAGCAGACCTATTTGGCTGGATCAGACATAGGCCAGAAGGCCTTTGAATATTTGACAGTAGGGAACCATGGAAGGATATTGAGCATAAAGGGGATATGACCAAAGCAGTATTTAATAATTTGTACCCAGGCTCAGTACAGTAGCGCATTCCTGTGATCCCAGCACTTTGGGAGGCTAAAGTGGGAAGATTACTTGAGGCCAGGAGTTTGAGACCAGCCTGGGCAACATAGCAAGATCCCATCTTTACAAAAAAATTAGCTGAGTATTGTGGAATGCATCTGTAGTCCCAGCTACTCAGGATGGCAAGGCAGGAGGATCTCTTGAGCCCAGGAGTTTGAGGCTGCAGTGAGCTATGATGATGCCACTGCACTCCAGCCTGAGCAACACAGTGAGACCCTGTCTCAGGAAAAAAAGTATCCAGATATATGTGCATAGTGAATTAGAGGAGTCAGACTGAAGGCAGGAATCTAGTGCTGTTGACAAGTCTAAAGGGAGTATCTCAGTCTGTCTTGTGTAGCTGTAACAGAATACTGACTGGTCAGTTTATAAACAGTAGTTGATTTGGCTCACAGTTCTAGAGGCTGGAAAGTCCAAGGGCGTAGTGCTGGCATCCGGTGAGGACCTTCTTTCTATGTTCTTTTTTTTTTTTTTTTTTTGGCTAGGGCTGGGTTTGAACCTGCCACCCCGGCATATGGGGCAGGTGCCCTACTCCTTCAGCCACAGGCGCCACCCTCTTTCTATGTTCTTATATCCCAGGCAAGAGAAAGTGCACTTGTAAAAGAGAATAGTAGGGGTGGGGAGAGAGAGCAAGAGAGATGGGGAGGGGGCCAAATTCATCCTTTATCTGGAACCCACTCCTGAGATAATTGCATGAATCTATTCCTGAGGGCAGAGACTCATGACCTAATCACCTCGTAAATGTCCCACCTCTCAACATGGTGGCTTTAGGGATTAAGTTTCTAACACAAGAACTTTGGGGAACACATTCAATTTATAGCAAGGAGGATGTCAAGTATCTGATGTCACAAGAAGAAGCTTCTTGGCTCGGCGCCTGTGGCTCAAGCGGCTAAGGTGCCAGCCACATACACCTAAGCTGGCGGGTTCGAATCCAACCTGGGCCCGCCAAACAGCAATGACGGCTGCAACCAAAAAATAGCTGGGCCTTGTGGCAGGCGCCTGTAGTCCCAGCTACTTGGGAGGCGGAGGCAGGAGAATCACTTGAGCCCAGGAGTTGGAGATTGCTGTGAGCTGTGATGCCAGAGCACTCTACCCAGGGCGGCAGCTTGAGGCTCTGTCTCAAAAAAAAAGAAGAAGCTTCTTGCACCACAAGTTAGATGGAGCCCAAGGTGGGATGGCCTTGAGCTGGTCCATTGGAATGGGCTTCCTCAGAGAGCAGTGAACCATGGGTCAAGGGGAACCCTGCTTCTGAAGGAAACCAGCATTGATTGATATTCTTACCACGTTCTACCCATGATGTCCTCAGATCCTCCAAATGAGGTCATGACTGTCATTCCCTTTTAGATACAGAGGGACTGAGTCTCACTTAAGGCCACACTGCAAGCAAGAAGCAGAGCCAGGACTCACCCAGTCTGAGTCCCTATTTCTCTGGGGGACTCTGCTCCCCAGACTGCTCTGGGGAGCAGGTGGCTGGGAGGGAGCAGGAGTACCCACAGGGTGGCGGGATGGATTTAAGGCTCAGTGACTCCAATGGCCTAGGGGGGTACTTACTCACCTCAGGAGCATGGGCTTCTCAGGGTGCCAGGCTCAGCCTCATTTGTGCCCAGGCTGAGGTGGGGCCCCCTTGGTCCATGCTGTCACCGCCAGAGGGCGCAGCTGTTGCCCAGGTGAGGGCAGCAAGGAGGCCCCTTTCCAGCTTCGGGAGAAACCCAGCAGCTCCCAGGTCTGGAAGCTGGCCCCTCCTGGAGTCTGGGAAGCCCTCCTACCTCCTCACATTCCCATTTCTCTCAATTGACCCTTCCTTCCAAGTTCCTGCTCTGCTCAGGGAGTTCAGATTTCCTTGGTGGTGTGGGGGTCAGGAAGCCTGAGGTCTCCTTACTGACCTCACCCCGGTCCTGCTCTGTTCTGCCCCTACACCACTCCCAGATGTGCATGCCTTGCCCTCCTTGGCTGTCCTCACAGGACCTCTAAGTGAGGCAGCGCACCAGATTGCCATCTCTGTCCCCTTCTCTTGGCCTCTGAACAACCCTGTGAGGCGGGAGTAGTGGAGGGGCGCTGTGGGCCAGGCCAAGGGATTACCAACAGGGCCCAGAGTTGGGGAGGGTGGTACCCAGGGCCACACAGCCTGTGGGTGGTGGGCAATGAGCATGTGGGGAGGAGGGACCAACTTCCTGTGAGACAGGGTGTGGGCCCAAGAGGGAGTTCCCACGCTTCTTCCACCCTGTAGCCCACCTCCCCTAGGCTTGCAGTTCACTGGAGCACCTCCTCCAAAGACCCCCAGGTTTCAGCTCAGATGGTGCCACCCTCTCTCCCCCACCCCAGGGACACCTCCTACACCCACCCCAGCATACCTCCCTCCAAGTTTAGCCCCTTGGCCGTGGCCACTGAGGACCTGGCTAGGGTCCCAGGCACCACACCACAGTGGCCAGCCTTGCCGGGCCAGAGCTTGGGACAGTCCCAGTCTGTCTGGCAGGGCTGGCGGGCTAGGATTGGCTGGAGCTGCCCCCGCCTTTGGGAGGGGGGAGCCACGAGGGGAGGCCTGTGGCTTACCAAGGTCACCCTCCTTTTCTTTCCCAGCATCTCTGTTCAAACTTTGTTCCCTCTACCTCACCTTGAGGAGGGAAGTGGCCAGACGTCCTGCAGGCAGAGCATGGAGGAATCTAGAGTGAGAGAAAGGCTCTTTAGGCTCCTAACATGTATTCACTCAACATATACTAAGTGCCTCTGTATACGAGGCCCTGAGAACACAGCGGTGAACACAATCCCTGTTCTTATGGGGCTCACAGCCTAACAGGGAGACAGGCAAGAAAAATACCCACACAAATCACGCAAACTTGTGAAGGGATCATGTGGGATTTTGCCTGGCCAGAGTGGGCTTCTCTGGGGATTTCAGGGGTGAGGAGTCTTATCTGGCTTTGTCAAGGGAGGCGGGTGGGCTTCAGGCAGAGGCCTCTGTAGGAGCTGAGCAAAGACTCAGTTTCCTCATCTGGAAAAATTCGGGAAATGAATTTGCCCTGATCATGGTTGCTGCAAGTTGGCTGCAGCCCTCCAAGAAAGCCTGCCCTCCCTGTGGAAGGATGCGAAAATAGTGGGGAGAGCATTCCTGGGAGCTTACCAGCTCTCACCAAGCTCTGAGGTGGCCTCAGGGAGGTGAGGGACCCTAGTTCTGGGGCTGCCTTCTGTGCTATGAGCTGCCTCAGGCTGGAGGGAAGGACTGTCTCTCCTCTCTCCCTCCCACACCCTGTGTTCCTGGCCACGTGGCACCTCAGTGACCCAGGCCTGGGGGAGGATGATTCCTGACCTAGAGGATTGGGGACCTCAGGAAAGGTGGGTGGGATTTGGGGTACCATTGAACCAGGATCTATGGCACAGCCCTGCCCAGCAGCCCCAGGGCCGCAGGGAGGGGGTGCTGTCTCTTTAAGAGCCTTTAGGCTGCTGGGAGCAGATGGCCAGGCCGCCGGGGCCCCTTGTCCTTTGTGTGGCTTTGCACAAAAGAGGGGGCCAGCTGGGGAGGGGGTGGCTGCAGCAGGTGGGAGGGGTGGGGCCTTGTCCCTCCCCCCCTAGCCCGGTAGCCTTGCTCCTTGAAGAGGGGGTTGCTCACTAGAAATAACACCTCCTTTCACCACACTGTGGCCCCTACCCTCACCCCCAAACTCCTCAGATATCTCTCCCATATCAAGTCACACCTTCTAGGCAGAAGCCTTACCACACCCTGGCCTAGGGACGCCCCTCCCCAAGGAATAAACCTTAGCAGAAGGTGGTGTGCGGCAAGGGTTGCCTGAGAGGAAGGAGGGGGCAGAGATGAGAGTCTCCCTAGGGGAGGCTGGGGGGCAGGGATGGCACCCTGCCATCCAGAATAAACCTCCCTTCCCTGTCCCCATCTCCAGGGCAGAATCTTCCTTCGATCCTGAGTGTCTGGCTCTAGGGAGAAATAAATTAGGTTTTTAATTGGGGGTGTCATGCTGCTGGGGCAAGAGGGAAGCCAGTGGCTAGGGATCCTTGCTAGAGAGACGCGGGGGGGGGGGGGGGGGGGGGCGGGGGCCCAAAAAACAGCCCTATGGGGAAGCGCGGGGGGGTGGGTGAGGGGGGGGGGGCCGGCCCCCGTTTTATGTGGG
>CAUYPK010060261.1:0-21989 GCA_963574355.1 Loris lydekkerianus | reverse complement strand
TTTATTTATTTATTTTTTTATTAAGTCATAGCTGTGTACATTGATATGATCATGGGGCATCATACACTAGTTTCACAGACCGGTTGACACGTTTATATCACACTGGTTAACATAGCCTTCCTGGCAATTTCACAGTTATTGAGAATACACTTGTGGTGCATCTTACAATGGTATATGTGAAACTTAGTAAATGTGGAATGTAAATGTCTGGCTCTATTTTTAAAATGTCACAACTTCATTCGCACTTGACCATTCCTGCAGATACTACTACTATCCTTTATGATGCAGGCTATTGCAAAGGGCTCCCAAGAGGCCTCACCCTGCCTACTATCTATTCCCCACTGTATAGTGAAAACGATCTTTTAAACATTTGAGTTAGCTCATACCACAGCCTACACAAAACCATCAGTGAACCTCTAGTATTTATTTTTTTTATTATGTCAAATACACATAGATCATCAATACATTCAGGCATGAGTGGGGTACAATGTGTTGATTTTTTTTTTTTTTTTAATACAATCTGACTTGGTTAGATCAGCAGAGCCCCAGTCTTTGCCTTGACCTTCAAAGCCCTCTGGTGTCTTGGCCAGACTACTGCTCTGACTGCTTATCTTAGCAAATCCCCAGCAAGGGTGTCCTTTTGGTCTGTGGCTATGACCATGCAGGTGCCTGGGCGGGTTTAGAATGTGGCACACCCGTTCCTGCCTCCTGTGCTTTGTGCTTGGTGTTCTTCTGTCTGACATTTTCTTTCTCCAGATATTCACAGGACTCATGGTTCCTCTCAGCTCAAGCATCAGCTTCTCAGCGTGGCTATTGCTTGTGGCCACTCTCTTTGTCCTGCCCTGCTTTTCTTCTGAGCATCTACCATTACCTGATGTTATGTTACATACGGCTTTTAATGTTTGTTGTCTGCTTTTCAAGGAAGACCTCTTTGATGACCCAATTTAATAATGTTTTACTTGTCCCTTATGTATATTTATAATTCCCATTGCCCTCAACTCTGGTTCATAATATTTATTACTCTCTAATATTATGTGTAATTAATGAATTATGCAGATGTACCTCACATATATTGCAGGTTCAGTTTCAGGCAACCATAATAAAGTGAATATCATAATACAGTGAGTCACAGATTTTTGGTTTCTCAGTATAACAAAAGTTAGTTTACATTAGAGTCCATTATGTGTGTGATAGCATTATATCTAAAACCCAATGTACACGTCTTTATTAAAGTACATTTTTATTGCTAAGAAAATGATAATGATTATTGGAGCTTATCAAGTCATAATCTTTTTGCTAATAGTGGGTTTTGCCTCCATGTTGATGGCTGCTGACTGATGGGATTGCTGAAGGTTGACATGGCTGTGGTAATTTCTTGAGATAACAATGAAGTTTGCAAAGTTGATTGACTCCTCTTTTCACAAAAGATTTTTCTGTCGCATGTAATGCTATTTGGTAGCATTTTACCGGCATCCAGACTTCCAAAATTGGGGTCATACTCTCACATCCTGCCATTGCTTTATCAACTAAGATTATGTAATATTCTAACTCCTTTATTGTCATTTCAACAATGATCCTAACATATTCACCAGGAGGAGAATCTATCTTAAGAATTTACTTTCTTTGCACCTCTATGAGAAGGAAATCCTCGTCCGTTCAAGTTTTATCATGAGTTTCCCGCTAGCCAGTCACATCTTCATGCTCCACTTCCAGTTCTACTTCTCTGCAATTACTTCCTCCACTGAAGTCTTGAATTCCTCAGAGTCATTCTTGAGGGTTGGTATCAACTTCTTCTAAACTTTTGTTAATAGTGATATTTTGACCTTCTCCCATGAATCATAAATGTTTGTAATTCTTGTTTTTGAATGCTGAGCCCTTTCTAGGAGGTTTTCAAATTTCTTTGCCTGGATTTGTAAGAGTAATCACTATCTATGGCAGGTATGGCCTTACAAAATGTATTTTTATTTCTTAAATAGATTTTGTTTTGTTTTTGTTTGTTTTTGGCTGGGGCTGGGTTTGAACCCACCACCTCCAGTACATGGGGCCGGCACCCTACTCCTTGAGCCACAGGCACTGCCCCTTATTTCTTAAATAATAAGACTCAAAAGTAAGAATTACTCCTTGTTTCATGGGCCATAGAATGGATGTTGTGTTAGCAAGCGTAAAAACAACTTTAATCTCCTGTACATCTTCATCAGAGCTCTTGAGTAACCAGTTGCCTTGTCAATCAACAGTAACTTTGTTTCCAAGGAATCTTTTTTCCTGAGCAGTAGATCTCAACAGTGGGCTTAAAATACCTAGTAAAACATGATATAAAAAGATGGGCTGTCTTCCAGACTTTATCATTTTATTTACAGAGAACAGACAGAGCAGATTTAGGAGCCTAGGATTTTCAGGACGGTAAATGAGCATTAGCTTCAACTTAAAACCACCAGCTGCATTAGCCCCTAACAGGAGAGTCAGCCAGTTCATGAAAACTTTGAAGCCAGGCATTTAGCGTATATGAAAGTCTCCTCTTGAGCTATGAAAGTCCTAGACAGCATTTTCTTCCAGTGAAAGGCTATTTTACTGCAGTCCAGGGGTGTCCAACCTTTTTAATTTTCTGCTGCACATGGAAAAAGGAAGAGTTGTCTTGGGCCAATCAGTAAATACACAAACGCTAATGAAGGCTGATTAGCAAAAAAAGATAGATGCATACTTTTCCCGATACCCAGCACCACAGATAAGCAAAAAAAGTCCTCACAAAATAAACCTGTAGCCTACAGGTTCTAGGTTGGGCACCTGTGTATTGAAAATCTTTTTTTTTTAAGTGTAGTGACCTTCAAATATCTTACCTAGGTCTTCTGGATAATTTGCTACAGCTCCTCCATCAGTACTTGGTGCTTCAGTGTGTACTTTTATGTTATGGAGACTTCTTTCTTTAAACCTCATGAAGAGAACCTCTTCTAGCTTCAAACTTTTGTTCTTTGGCTTCCTGTCTGAGCTTTCATAGAATTCAAGAGCGTTCAGGCCTTGCTTGGGGTTAGACTTTGGTTTAATGGAATGTTGTTACTTGTTTGATCTTCCATCCAGACCATTCAAACTTCCCTATTATCAGCAGTAGGGCTGTTTCACTTCATTATCATTGGTGTTAACCAGGGGTAGCACTTCTAACTTCTTAAACATTTCCTTTGCATTCGCAGCTTGGCTAACTGGTGCAAGAGGTGTAGCGTTCGGCATGTCTAGAGTTTCCACATGGGGAGAAACGTGTGACTCTTCCTTTCATTTAAACTGAGAGGCCATTTTATGGTTATTTGTTGGTCTAACTTCAATATTATTGGGCCAATATTAGAGAGGCCAAAGAGAGGGAGAGAAATGGGGAACAGCTTTCAGAGGAGTCATCAGAACATATATAACATTTATCTAGTAAGTTTTCCATCTTAGATGGGGGCAGTTCATGGTGCCCGCAGGCAATGTCAATAATAACATCAAAGATTGCTTATCACAAATTACCATAACAAATATAATAATAATTATGCAAAAGTTTGAAAAAGTGTCATGAGAATTACCAAAATGTGACATGGAGACACAAAGTGAGTGTGTGCTGTTGGTAACATGGCACTGGTAGCCTCGCTCAGTGCAGGTTTGCCACACACCTTCACTTTGTAAGAAGCACTTTGTGTGCAAGTGTAGTAAGGTGACACATGATGCTGGTGTGTGTGCATCAGTGTGCAGCTGTTTGTAGTTTGTTTCTGTGACTAGAATGTAAGCTCCGTGGAGACAGTTACCTTTGTCTGTCTTGTTCACTGTTGCATCTCCAGTGTTTAGAATGGTGCCTGGCTCCTAATAGGTGCACAATAAATATTTACTGAATTAATAAAAACCATAAATAAAAATGTGTTGACTAATTGGAGAGTGAGTGGTTGCCTATGTTTAGGAATCTACCAAGTTAGTGATCAAATTTCCTTATCACGTGTGCTTTGTGAGACCCAAAGTGGGAGACCCAGGTGTAGTTAAATTCACTTATGAAGGCTTTGATTTTTTTAAAGCATCAGATCAGATGTCCTCCTATTTGCTCATGAGAAAAGGGAAGCTCAGAGTAGTGTGGAGTTGCTTCTTGCATCTATGTTCATTTTCTAAGTAGCTACTTAGATTCTAGAATCTTTCTAGTAGTAGAATCAGCTGATTTTCTCTTATTTTCCAGTTTGGGGACACATTTCATGTCACAGGGAGTTCTGCTATAATGCTCATTTGAAAACACAAATTTGTTCCAGCATGATTGAGAGCGTAGGGAGCATTCTGCATGCAATGTGCATGCCATGATTGTTGATGCATGCTGTCATTTATGAGCAAATACAGAAAACTGCAGCCCATTGAATTGAGCCCTATAGGAATACATAGAATGCCCATTTCTCAGACATCTACCAGCTACCGGTGTTATGAGCCACGCCACCTCCATCTAGCGGTGCAGCTAATCTCAGACAACCCTCTTCACAGTAACAGCAAAGCCTCACAAGCTGTGGCTTTGCCTGGCCCACTTCCACAAGCCAACGCTCAGGCCCTTTTCAAGACAGAAACAATAAATTGTCTTGAAAATATGTAACTATTATAGTATGTATGTGTTTCTTAACCAATTAACATGTGAAAAAATATATGCTACCATCTTTATTAGGTTCCTATCTTTGTGTAGGTCACAAATGGAGTTTTTAAAGCTGTCCTATTCCTGCCTGTTTTGTCTTTTCCTCGTGAGCCCTGGGTGGTTTTTTTTTTTTTTTTTTTATTGCACAATTTTTCATAGTGTATGATTTCTAGGAATTTTTAAGTTGTGTTATGGCAAAACTAACCATGTTTTTTAAAGGGGAACAGCAGTAGTCATAATAGCAGTAATACTTTTAATCATCTTATACTTTCCAATATATAATTTTTATTTTTGTCATCTCATTTTTTATTTTCATAACTCTTCTTTGAGGAAGAGATTTCATAAGGAAAAAGTCAAAAGATGAGAGAAGGTAAGAACTTGGACCCAAATTAGCCACTGTTACAACTGTCGTCAAATGCAAGTCTTCTGTTGTCCAGTGTTTTTCTTCCATGTTACCAGTTCCAAGGACCAAGATGAGAGGATGCCAACCCATTTCTTTCACTACTGTCAGGAAAATATGCATTGCATAGTCCTCATGGGGGAAATATTTCTTTTTATTTTTTTTATTTTTTTTTATTTTTTGGCTGGGGCTGGGTTTGAGCTTGCCACCTCTGGTATATGGGGCTGGTGTTCTACTCCTTTAAGCCACAGGTGCCGCCCTCTTTTTTTTTTTTTTTTTTTTTTGAGACAGAGTCATAAGCTGTCACCCTGGGTAGAGTGCTGTGGTGTTGCAGCTCACAGCAACCTCAAACTCTTGGGCTTAAGCGATTCTCTAGCCTCAGCCTCCAAGTAGCTAGGACTACAGGCACACACCACAACACCTAGCTACTTTTTTTTTTTGGGGGGGGGGTTGTAATTGTCATTGGTGTTTGGCAGGCCTGGGCTGGATTCGAACCCACCAGCTCTGGTGTATGTGGCTGGTGCCGTAGCTGCTGAGCTACAGTCACCGAGCCTGGGGGAAATATTTCTGACAGCCAAATGAATTCTTTTGACTGTACAGTGAATTTAAAAAAGGAACACATGTTTTAGATAACAGGTGAACAGACTGAATAAGAAAGGGGAAGCTTGGTGCCCGTAGCACAGTGGTTATGGAGCCAGACACACACTGAGGGTGATGGGTTTGAACCCGGCCTGGGCCAGCTAAACAACAATGATAACTGCAACAAAAAAATAGCCAGGCGTTGTGGCGGGTGCCTGTAGTCCCAGCTACTTGGGAGGCTGAGGCAAGAGAATCACTTGAGCCCAAGAGTTTGAGGTTGCTGTGAGCTGTGACGCTACGTCACTCTACCCTGTGCAACAGAGTAAGACTGTCTCAAAAATTTAAAAAAAATAAATAAATAAAAAGAAAGGGGACAGTTGTGAGTGGGGGGAGAGAAACACTGACAGGCTGGGAATGACTCCTTCCTCAGTCACTGCTCTAAGCTGCTCGTCATGGGCCGTCATTTACCTCCGGGGAATTTTGTGATGCTCATGATACTGTTCTGGGTTTTGGTAACTTTTTGATGGCGGTGGGCAGAACACAGGATGCATTCCTGACTTTCTGTGTCGCATATTTTTTCTTCTCTCTCCTCTGTCTCTGTCTCATTCATTCATTCACACACATATACCCCCCACAGCCCTTCTTCATCCAAGTCTTAATTGATACTATTTCCCAAGATAAATAAATGTAAGTGAGGGTGGTTTCCTTGAATATATTAGAAAACCCTTGGCTGCTAGTGATCAGTTTCTCAGGTTCTTGACTTTTTTCATAAAGATAGTCATGACTATAAGTCTTGGTTTCTTATCCTCTTGTAATGAATGTTAGTTGTGTTGGGGGGGGGGGGAAATAATCTACCTTTTAGACATCAGGAAGTAGCAAATGTCTTGCCTGCCTTGGAAACATGCTTTATTAACTTGTAATGAAATCCTCACAGGCAGCCTGAACGCTGATTTTGGGCTGCTGCTTCTCTTTCCTTGCTCTGATGCTGTCTTGCAACTAGCGTCCACCATGGTGTCACCGTACCACTCGCTTGAGCTTTTAAGGATACTTCATGCCAGCGTAACAAAAATCAATGCTTTTAAATTAAATAAAAAAGAATCTGGGCACGGCTTGGTGAGCTGTTAAACTGAGACAATCGTGGTGATCTGGGAATCTGTGCTACTTCAATGCATGGGTTCAGTGCAATGTGATAATATGAGATTAATTCTAACATTTGCATTTTGCCTTGCCTCCTATGCCAGAGAATCAAATGTCACAATCTGCATCGCTTTCCTGAATTTTCAGTAAACCAGGACTCCTGTCTGGGAAAAGGCACTGTAAAACATAACATCATAACACAATGTTCCCCAGACCTTCACATTCTACCAAATTTGCCACATGCAGCATTCTAGTAACGCTTTACGGAATGAGCTTATCGTGCGTAATATCTTGGGTATCCAGTGGCAAATGTCAGATGCCTATCTTTTTAAAGTCAGATGCCTCAACATTTAAAAATTTTCTTTGGGTAATTGGCTTTCCTCATGGTGGCCTGCCACACACTCAGAGTGACTGGGTCATTTCTGGTCCTTATGGACTCCTTATGTTGTTAACTTTTGTCATTTTCCATTGAGTCCTTACATACCTTGAATGTGACAGGAGTCACTGGGAGGTAAACGAATGAAATCCAATGAATAGCTTTTGGGTTCCTCTTCTGTCCATGTGTTCACTCTTCAGTGCCCCTCTGATGCACCCGACCATTGTCAGGATGAAAGGGCAGAGAACACCTGACCTTATAAGAACTGGTTCGTGCAGTTTTAAAAAATCCAACCTCTTTGGAATAAAATTTCTGCATTAGCTAGTTTTCCCTTAATGAATGCTCCTTTCTTTCCCCTGCTGAATGGATTGTTTTTTTGTGTGAGTTAAGCTAAGAGGACCCTCACACAGTTGACTGTAAGTACTTGGGTGAATCAATAAACAGGCCTGGAGAGCATGCTGGCAAAAGCAGCTCAAGGTCATGATCAAATCCACTAGAGCAAGGGCACTTATATCCAGGCCATGGTAGAAATCTCAAAGAATTAGCAACTGCCTAGCGCAGGTCCTCCGAGGTACTCACGCAGCTGAGCACCAGCCGCTCTTGGGCGCCCAGGTAATGGGCCAGCTGGTAAAAGACAGTTTGCGCTGGCTGTGATCTGGCTTGTGGCTATCATTTTGCAGAGCAGATGCTTTGCCCAGGTTTTTATCCACATCGGTGTAAAAACAGAAAGTTGCCCCTCTCCCCCAGCAATTGACAAATTAAATAAAACGGAACTTTTTAGAATATAGTTGTTTTAGGCTGGTATTTTGGTGATTCTGTGTTAAATACTAAAGTGGGATCATGGGTATTTCTCTCATCAGTGGACTGTCGGGGATCTGATGGGGAGCTGGGCTGGCTGCGGTCTGCTTTTCCATTCTGGTGTCTGTGTCCTGGGCTGCAGGCTGCAGAAAGCACTCAGTGGCCCTCTCACCTTTCCCACGTTCTCCTCAGCTCCCTAGCAACTGCAGTGGCACTGTTTCTAGTTGACATCATTACCCGAAGCAGGCCCTTGAGAAAGAACAAAGATCATTGTCTTCAAAGTTATTCCTAATTTCCCTTGATAAAGATGTTTGTGTCCATATATATGAACTTTTTTTTTTTTTTTTGGAGACCGAGTTCTCACGCTCCTTCCCTGGGTAGAGTACTGTGACATCATCATAGCGTGTCTTACCCTGGCTTAGCCTCCCATGTAGTTGGGACTACAGGCACCCTCCATGATGCCCGGATAGTTTTTTTTTTGTGTGTGGAGACTGGGTCTCCCTCTTGCTGAGGCTGCTCTCAAACTCCTGAGCTCAAGAAATCCACTCGCCTTGACCTCCCAGAGTACTAGGATGACAGGCAAGCGCCATTGCACCTGGCCCATATACATAAATATTTAAAGTATAAAATTGTAAGAATTAAGTCAGTTGTTGGAATGAGGTGAAAAGCCAAGTTTCAACATACAACCCAAATCCTTGTTGCACCCATTTTCTTATTGTCCCTGATTTCTGTACCCTGAGGCTAAGGATGATGTGACTTTGCTGAGGACCCCTCCTCAGTGCTGTGAAGCGTGGGAGTCATCCTTGCTCTGAGAAGACATTCTGTTCTTTTAGTCACTCATTCAAATGTATTGACCCGGCATCTGTTGTGTGTCAGACGCCACAGGTGCTGGAAGTACAGGAGAGAAAGCACAAAAGCAAATGTGGCTCTTGGGCTTACAGAATTTTTCTTCCATGGTAGAGACTTTCATGTCTTGATCTATTAATAAATCATGAGCAGGGCCTGACAAAAAGGAACTCAAGGTCATGATCAAATCCTGAATGGGTCATCAATAACTAGCAACCTCTTCTTATCTTCTACTTACCTAGATTTTAATTTTCTAAATGACACCTACGTCTTTTAGTTGGTTTGAATGAATGCCTAAAGCTCTTTCAATGATTTGTTGAGATCTATCCATGAAATAATTGAAATATATTGAAAGGGCCTACCCACTGACTTTACTAAGTGGGAATTACCAAGATAATTGATACCCTCAAAACCATCTCGTGTTTATTTTTACATAATAGCCTTAGTTATTTATCTCCCCTGACAGTTGGTTACATTGAATTTTCATTCGTTTCTTCTTCATTGTGGCATTATTAATAGGCACATGAATTTAGTAAGTTTTCCTTTGAATACTTCTGACTTCATTAGGAGGCGATATAGAGAGCGCACTTTGAGGACCCACTCAGTGTATTTTGATGATCTCGGGATCCTCTCTGTGAATGACTCATTCATTAAATTGCAGATAGAGATCGGGCAGGAACAAGAGGATTTTCTATGGTCACATTTATAGCAACGCTGGAAAAATAATATTTAAACCACAGGAAACACAATAGAATCTTTCGATGAAAATCTACTCAAAGAAAACACACTCCACAGGTGAACAAATGCTGATTTTCCTGCTAGGAACTTGTATTTCATTGTCACAGCCTTTCTTCCTTACACACTGTTTCATTGCCTTGTTGTTAGTGCACTATGAAAAAAAAAAAAGTGCTGGGACAACCAGTCACGTAAAATCAGTTTTTCCAGTTAACCTCTTCCACAGTAGGTACCTGTGGTTTTTTGAATGTATGGATATGTGGATGTGGGAGAGAGAGAGAGACAGAGACAGGGGATATAGTTACTTACAGTTACTGAAAAATATATTGATTTCCTTTCTGTTTATTCTGATGTGAATTCCATACTTCAAATACTCATAAACCATTTCCAAATTCAGTTCCATGGGCTAGTTCCAATAACCTCAGAGGAAGTCACTTCACTGCTCTGTGTCTTTTTCCTACTATAAAAAAGGTGAGAAAAGTGTCAGAAAACCTTCACAGCCCATCCAGCTGTAAGGTGATTTTATTCTTTTAATAAGTGCCTTGCAGGAAAGCATCTACTCTAGTTCTCTGCCTCAGTCCTGGAAGAACGTGGAATGCTTTTTTATCAGCAGTGGCCACGCCTGAGCCTGTGAGAGCTTAGACAACGGATGAGATACGACTTGGTCAAGAAACCTGAAATGAAATACGGCGTGGGGTTCAGAATCAGGTTTTGTAGGAATAGCTGTTTCTCCAGTTACATGTTTTCTGTTAATAAGTCAGAGAATGAGTCAGTGGGTTTAGAAGGGCTGAAAACAATATATTCATTTGTAAAGTATTTTGTGAAAACTTGGACAAGGGAATTAGTCAGTGAAAGCAGTTGAAACTCATAAAAGAATCTGAGATAAAGATTAAACAATTGTATCATTAATAAACAAATGGCTTGAAAAATTTAAAACAGGGAAAGCACTTGAAGAAATCGGCCTAGGAGAGTATTTTATGAGGAGAACCCCCCACCCTGGGCAATTAAAGCAACACCAAAAATACTTCTCATCAAACTAAAAAGCTTCTGCACAGCTACGAGCACAGTAAGTAAAGCCAGCAGACAACCTTCAGAATGGGAGATTTTTGCAGGTTATGCTTCCAACAAACGTCTGATAGCTAGAATCCAGGGAGAACTCAAACTAATCAATAAGAAAAGAACACATAACCCCATTTCTATGTGGGTAAGAGACTTGAACAGAAACTTCTCTGAAGCTAACAGGTGCATGGCCTACAAACACATGAAAAAATGCTCATCATCCTCAATCATCAGAGAAATGCAAATCAAAACCACTTTGAGATATCATCTAACTCCAGTAAAATTAGCCCACATTACAAAATCCCCAAACTACAGATGTTGGTGTGGATCTGAAGAGAAGGGAACGCTTCTACACTGCTGGTGGAAATGCAAGCTAATATGGCCTTTTTGGAAAGAAGTTTAGAGAATACTCAAGGAAATAAAAGTAGACCTATGTTCGATCCTGTAGTTCTTCTACTCTAGGTATGTACCCAGATGATCAAAAATTATTTTACAACAAAGACATTTGCACCAGAATGTTTGTTGCAGCCCAGTTCATAATCACCAGGACATGGAAACAGCCCAAGTGCCCACTGACTCACAAATGGATTAACAAACTATGGTATATGTACCCCGTGGAATAGTATGCAGCCATAAAAAGATGGAGACTTCATATCTATTGTGTTTACCTGGATGGAGTTCGAAAATATTCTTCTTCTTCTTTTTTTTTTTTTTTTTTTTTCCTTTTAATGTTCTCATTTATTTATTTATTTATTTATTGTTAAATCATAGCTGTGTACATTAGTGCAATCAAGGGGTACAATGTACTTGTTTCATATACCATCTGAAATATTCTCATCAAATTGTTCAACATAGCCTTCATGGCATTTTCTTAGTTATTGTATGTAGACATTTGTATTCTGCATTTAGTAAGTTTCGCCTGTACCCATTCTAAGATGCACCATAGGTGTGGCCCCACCATTACCCTCCTTCTACCCTAACCTCCCCCCTCCCTTCCCCTTCCTTGGCCCTTTCCCCATAGTTTTGTGCTATAGTTGGGTTATAGCCTTCATGTGAAGGCTATAAATTAGCTTCATAGTAGGGCTGAGTACATTGGATACTTTTTCTTCCATTCCTGAGATACTTTGTGGAACATATTCTTAGTATACTATCTCAAGAATGGGGAAAACGTATCCAATGTACTCAATACTACTATGAAATCTATATATAGTGACCTACACATTCATATGAATGATAAAACGTAACTATAGTCCAGAAAGTAGGAGGGAAGAAGAGAGAGAGAGGAGGAGGGGAAGCTGTGAGGATGAAGTGCATTTGGGGGGGGGGGGGGACCTCACCTAATGTGCATAATGCAATGGTATATTTCAAAACTATTAAGAAAGGAGTATAATTGTCATTACCACAACGAATAAGTAAGCAAGGTAATTGATGTGTTAATCAGTTTGATGTAAGCATTTCACATTGTATATCAAGTCTGTACGCTGAACTCCATAAATGCATCAATGTACACAGTTATGATTTAATAAAAAAAATGAAAAATTTAAAACTTTTCAAGAATATACCAGAGAAGAGTTATATTCAAATTTGATTGTTAAGGAAGGAAACAACTTTTTATTTTTATTTATTTATTTTTTTTTTTGCCAGATCAAGAGAATTACAATGGCTTACAGTTATTACAATTAGTAATTGTGAGTTAATTCATGAAATACCCAGTCGTTCAGACCCAATGTCTTTCAGTGAGTGAATTCGTCTTTCTAATAAGCACCCTGTTTAAGGCCCTATCGTATGCATAGCTCTGGCCCAGAACTTGTGATCTTCTAATATAACATTTGTAAATGTAATTTATGCCTTTAATTTACATATTAATGTAAACATGCACTTTACATAGTTAAACACTTAGAACGGTGCTTGGAATATTGTAGTTATTCAGAACACTTTTTAAAATGGAATGAGTGGCTAGGGGTGACATCTGGGAATGTCACAGAATTTTTCTCCTCCTTTGATTGACACTTCTGATATATTACTATTCAAAAGATCAGTAAAAGCTTGTTTCTGCACTAAAATGCTGAGATAGAAGCCTTTACTATCATAAGTATCTTAAAAGTAAAATCATTAAGCTTCTAGAGGAAAATGTATGATAGCTTCATCAGTTTACTTTGAAAGTGGATTTCTCATTATTATAATAAATTCACAATTTTTAACGAGGATGCTGGTTCTTTTGGGTTCTGGGACATATGCAGAAGGCCTCTCGCCCCATCCCCACATAGTCCTTCCACACACACGTAGGCCACGTAATATGCTGGTCCCTCCATCAGTTCATCTGGGTTGCTTAACCTTCGCACCTGCTGACCATCACCCCCAAATATTCAGGGACATGCCCTATGAGAACTTGAAGCAAGAACAAATCTCCTTATTTTGTGGAATTTTAAGCAAATGTTGGAGATTCTAAATGAACTCCCCAGTGTTATAGCCTAAGCATAGGGTTTGAGAACTTGTTTGATGCTTTTTCATATATACACTTAAGGTGCATGGGCTTAAATACCATATTAAATTGTCTGGGTGTTGAATTACTTTCTATTTCCACAGTCTTCTTTGCTTTCACAAACAAAATTAACTATTTCAGTGATCCAGGAATAGTAGCTCAGCAGTGAGAACCACGGCTTGTTCTTTGATTAAATCACAGCAACTGATGTGGCTGAAGGACTGGTTTCTCTTCTGTGGTACAGGATTTGGTGGGAAACTCAGGCCTTGGTAGAGATCTGAGTACACAGGGAGGTCTGGCAAATAAGCATATGAAAAAAAAGCTCAGCACGTATATCAGTTGGGAATTACAGATCCAAGTCACAAGGAGACACCAATGTCATCTATTAAAATGGCCAAAATTATTGTGTTAAGACATTTATATTCTACATTTTCTAAGTTTCACATGTACCCTTATAAGATGCACTGCATATTAACCAGTGTGATGAAAATGTGTCACACTGTTTCTAAAACCAATGTATGGTGCCCGTGATCGCATTAATGTACACAGCTATGATTTAAAATTAATAAAAAAAAAAAAAATAAAATGGCCAAAATTTTAAAATGCTGACACCACCCAATACTGGCAAGGATGGGAAGTAAACAGGACGTGAAGCCACCCTCTCTAGGACGTCAAGCAATGACCTCTAGGATGTCAAGCAATCAACTCTAGGACGTCAAGCAATCCTCTCTCGTGTATCCTTGGTCAGAATACAGAACGGCACAGCCACTTTGAAATACAGTTTGACAGTTTCTTACAAAACAAAACACACACTTACCATATGACCCACCCATTGCCCTCCTTGCTATAACCCAAATGAATTGGAAACTTACGTCTGTACAAAAACCTGTGCTCAATTATAGCAGCTTTATTCATAATTGTCAAAACTTGGAAGCAACCACAATGTCTTTCAGGGAGTGAATCGACAAACTGTGGTTAAATCCAGACAACGCAGTATTATTTGTGACAAAAAGATGTGCTATCAAGCCTTAGACAGACATGGGAGATGGCTAAATGTATGTTACTAAGTGAAAGAAGCCAGTCCGGAAGGACTACATACTGTGTGATTCCAAGATGAGACCTTCTGGAAAAAGAAATCTACAAGGACAGTGAAAAGATCAGTAGTGGCCAAGGGTTCAGGGAGGTGGGAAGGATGAGTAGGTAGAAAAGAGAGGGGTGTTAGGGCAGTGAAACTCTTCTGTATGATACTGTAATGAAGGGTACATGTCAGTATACAGTTGTCTAAACTCCCAAGATGCGTATCACCAAGAGTGAACCCTAATATAAACTGTGGACTCTGGGTGATTATGATGTGTCGGGGGGTTCACTGACTGATAAACGTACCCCTCTAAGCAGGGTGTTGACAGTGGAGGAAAGTGGGGTGCGGAGGAGCAGGGACTATACTCTTATGGAAACTGTGTATTTTCCACTTGATTTTTCTGATTACATTAAGTTCTTTATAGTCTCTTTTTAAAAAGTGGTCCGGTAAACCTGGGAAGAGAGTACCCTAAGTGATCTAAGCGATACTTTTCAATGAACAGTTAAGGAATGAAATGAAAGGCTCCCCCCTTATGCTCCCGTGGAGTTGTATCAGGTTGTTATCTATTAATTTGCAAATAGGAGCATACATAGATTTCAGGGATGAAAATTGATGTCTGCATTTTGAAATTTAGAGTGGATCAAATCTCATAGTCTTTTGTGTTTCCTGCAAAAGATGCTGGATGTGTAGTGGTACTCATTTCAAGTCGCTTCCAAAATAGTCCAGTTGCCATAGCAGCTGAAGCTGATGATGGAATTTATATACAAAGCATTCAGAAATGAGATTTGCCAAGAAAGTCTTTGGAATTGTTCAAGATGCTTGGCTTTTTCATAACTCACCTTCAAAACATTTTTTTTTTAAAACTTATAAAGTTCTTTACATTTATTCTAGCAATGAAAGCAGTAGAATTTTATGGAGCTAAACCTCTGTAGGTATCATCTAAGTGATGAATGTGATATGGTCCATGTGTCTTAACAGGACAGAATATAACAATGAAGAAACTGACTTTCCTGGGGATTAGTAACAAGCCCAGAAGCACCGGAGATTAGGGAGAGAAACCCAATAGTTTTCAGGCCTGCCCTGGCTCAGAGTTAGCCATCTGTCTACTTCGACATTATTATCATTTCTTTGGGACTGATCCTATGTTTAAGGTAGTACACAAAAGAGTTTTATTTATTTATTTATTTGTTTAATTTTTTTTAATTTTTTTTTATTGTTAAATCATAGCTGTGTACATTAGTGCAATCGCCTGTACCAATTCTAAGATGCACCGTAGATGTGGCCCCACCCATTATCCTCCCTCCACCAAAACCGCCCCCCTCCCTTCCCCTTCCTTGGCCCTTGCCCCATAGTCTTGTGCTACAGTTGGGTTATAGCCTTCATGTGAAAGCTATAATTTAGCTTCATGGTAGGGCTGAGTATATTGGATACTTTTTCTTCCATTCCTGAGATACTTTGCTAAGAAGAATATGTTCCAGCTCCATCCATGTAAACATGAAAGAGGTAAAGTCTCCATCTTTCTTTAAGGCTGCATGCCATTCGATCCTGTAATTCCTTTACTAGGTTTATACCCAGAAGACCAAAAGTCACAATATAACAAAGACATCTGTACCAGAATGTTTATTGCAGCCCAATTTATAATTGCTAAGTCATGGAAGAAGCCCAAGTGCCCATAGACCCACGAATGGACTAGCAAATTGTGGTACATGTATACCATGGAATACTATGCAGCCTTAAAAAAGATGGAGACTTTACCTCTTTCATGTTTACATGGATGGAGCTGGATGGATACTTCTTAGCAAAGTATCTCAGGAATGGAAGAAAAAGTATCCAATGTACTCAGCTCTACTATGAAGCTAAATCATAGCTTTCACATGAAAGCTATAACCCAACTACAGCACAAGACTATGAGGAAAGGGCCAAGGAAGGGGAAGGGAGTGGGGAGCTTAAAGTGGAGGGAGGGTAATGGGTGGGGCCACACCTACGGTGCATCTTAGAATGGGTACAGGTGAAACTTACTAAAGGCAGAATGCAAATGTCTATATACAATAACTAAGAAAATGCCATGAAGGCTACGTTGAACAGTTTGATGAGAATATTTCAGATTGTATATGTAACCAGCACATTGTACCTCTTGATTGCACTAATATACACAGCTATGATTTAACAATAAAAATAATAAAATAAAATAAAATAAAATAAAATAAAATAAAATAAAATAAAATAAAATCCCTTGGATGATTATTTTATTACTTAAAGGTGAAATATGATTGTTCTCCAAAAATGGAATTTTGAACGTATTGCATTAGAATAAATATATAGCAATTAAAACAGATCCTTAAAACTGGAGTCATTGGTTCCAGTGTTTCAGGAATCTGTGCCTCATAAGATAGTAATTTTTCCATTTTCAAATTAATTAAAACCAGTCTCAACTTCTGTGGCATCATACTAAATCTTTTCTATATTTTTTCTTTGTTGACTGTGAATAACTTTTAGATTATTTGGATTAATGCTTTGGGGTTTTACAGTAAAAACTTGTTTCTAGGGAAGAAATTAAGTTGGGAGACAACCTATCTCTGAATAACATAATTGAATGAGCAAAGAAAATAAAATACACAATTGGAAAACAGATGTTTTTTCAAGTGTTGCTTTCTGCTCAAGATTAATTTCATGTAAATTTGTACATTGGTGGTGTTTTATTAGATGACTCAAAAATATTGAGAAATATTTTTGCCATCAAAATCCTTTGAGGAGAAGGTGTAAAGACAAACATCTCTTTGTTTTAGTTTCAATAGCCTTCATAAACTATGACGTCCAGAATTGGGGATTCCCAGACCTCAAGTCTCCAGAGGGTCACTTAATAGAGTAGCTGAGTCTGTAAACTGTTCCCACTATGGCATCAGCCTGCAGCAGGTGTTCAGTAAGTCAGTCGTGCTTACCAAACGAATGAATTCCTGGTTGTGGGGCATCAGTATGGAGCACATCTGGGGCTCTTCCAGGGTGGCAAAGTAGCAGATTTTATAGCAAATCATGTACATGAAGAAACAATAAAAGAGAGAGAGAGTTTTCATCACCTTCTCTTCATGGGGTATTTTATGCTAAAGGAAAGAATATATGCCCATAATTTTTTATGCTCATTTTTCCAAAATCCCAAAAGCCCCCAAGTCTGAAAGCCTTTTCTCTAACTCATTTGAAGGTAAAAGCAGACCTAATCTCACAGAGGCCATTTATATTGTTTAGTTATCCCACTTAGTGTAAATATTCACACATTTTGCTGCAGAAACACTGGTATGATTATTCTTGATGAAATCCTGGTTCAGACCCTAGGGGGGGATTAGAGAATATACAACATATGCACTTTAATACCTTCTTAAAATTACAATTCCACGTTCAAAATCACTTGTGGCCTCACATCTTGGGATAGAGCTCTTGACCATGTATGTAGTTTGTGAATTATGGGATCTTTTCTGCTCACTTGCCTGTTTACCAAGCATTCTCTTTTTCTGAGGTTCAACTTCCACGCACAGGAGCAAAATGGTGCAAGAGGGTTCTCTTCTGAGGGGTGAATGCTACCCTGTCTGCTCCTTGCCCACAAGGCTAGTGCTGACCAACATCAGCCATCAACCCTCACAATGGCTTATGCCTTCGGGAATTGAAGCTCAGCTAATATGGGAAAGCCTTAGTGCCACACCTGGCCATAGGGACCACTCACCAGGCCACATCACATGAGCAATCAGTGTGTGGACTGAGCACAGCTTACTTCGTGGAGATGTTAAGGAGAATCAGTTGGGCTTTATTAGTTTTAAGCATTAACCATCTGGAGATCCAAGGAGGAAAATACAGCTAATTACTTACTCTTTACTAAAAATAATCTCCCTATATCCTTGAAGAAAGGTTATCTGGGTAAATTCAACTTTTCTGTGAAAATCACATGTACACTCACTCTGAAGGACAAATCTCAAGCTTGAATGCCTTCACATATGGTTTTAAGTAATTGACCTAATTGGCTCAAATTGAAATTTAATCAGGACAGGATAGAAATAAAACTAAAATCAATTAATTCTGTTTCTTGTTAATAGTTCTGGCTACAAAATGTATAGAGAGAATTAGGGAGTATTTAATATCTTAAATGATTTAAGGGTAATCACTTTGGCTTATTAATAGAGTGGAACTGATGCTTGGCAAACCAGAAAGCAAGTACCCAAAATCTGCTGTGATAACCAGGGTGTAGGAAGAAGAGAGTCTGTTGACTTGTATTTCTTGTTTCTCCATGATTCTGGGTTTTCTGGAGAAAACGTTAGTCCTATCCAGTTTCTCCGATGACATCCTTCCCCCAAATCTCTCTCCCTTTCTCTTTCTCCCCATTTTTTCTCCCCTACGTGTGTCTCTATTTATCTGTCTAGTCATCTACCATCACTTTCCCTCTGTGTCTGACTGCGTACCTGTCAGTTTATCTGTCTATTTTATTTTCCAGACTTGAAAAACATGATAAAAAATGGGAAAGGTGAGAAATGGACATTTGCCATCTGCTAGTCAAAATATCCTTTAATTTAAAATATTCTTCAAATCATTACTTACATAATTTTAGCTTTATCAGAGTAAAGACTTCATAGAGCTATGATGACAATTCTTAAATTTCACTCTAATAACTACTAAAACTGGAGACCATTTAGCTTGGATGTTGTAGGAAAGAGATGTAGCCCATAAAGGACTTTGAATTTCTCGGGAGATTTCAAGTGAATTAAAGAATGCTAATCATTCATAGTAAAATAAACTATTCTTCCATATTGGCTCTAGAGTTCATTTTCTCAAATTTCCCAGTGTTTAATTTATTTAGATGTCTTGTCGGGCAAGACACAGAAAGTTTGATTCTCATGGAAAATTTTTCTCATCAAAACTCTTTTTTTGATATTAGCATATTTTATGTATTCATAAACTAAACAAAAACGAGTGTCTATAGAAAGTAGTAAAGCCTTCCTTTTTAATGTTTCTGAATTGTATTGTAAAGTGTTAAGGAAATCGTTTCACCTTTATGAGTATGTTGTTGGCAAGAAGCTAGACGCTGAATTGACAAACAGTTGCAGCCGGTTGGCTGCTGGTGACTTGGTGTCTTCAGGGCTCTCTAGGAGGTGTAGATTCCAGCTTCTCATTTTTTTTTTATTATTAAATAATAGCTGTGTACATTAATGCATTTATGGGGTACAATGTGCTGGTTTTATATACAATTTGAAATACTTTCATCAAACTGGTAAAGATAGCCTTCACCACACTTCCTTAATTATTGTGTTTAAGACATTTATACTCTACACTTAGTAGATTTGACATGTACCCTTGTAGATGCACCATAGGTGTGGAATGACAAATTACCCTCCCTCCACCCATCCTCCCCCTTCTATCCCCTCCCCCTCCTCTTTCCCCTTCATCTTGGGTTGTTGTTGGGTTAAAGCTTTCATATGGAAGTGTGGGTGCTTATATATTGGTTACGTAGTAGAGCTGAGTACATTGGATACTTTTTCTTCCATTCTTAAGATACTTTGCTAAGAAGAATATATTCCAGCTCCATCCATGTAAACATAAAAGAGGTAAACTCTCCATCTTTTTTCAAGGCTGCATAATATTCCAGGGTCTACATACACTACAATTTATTAATCTGTTCATGGGTAGATGGACACTTGGGCTTCTTCCATGACTTAGCAATTATGAATTGTAATAAACATTCTGGTGCACATGTCTTTGTTGTAAAGTGATTTTTGGTCTTCTGGATATATACCTAGTAGAGGAATTGCAGGATCTAATGGCAGATCTATTTTTAGATCCCTAAGTGATCTCCAAACATCTTTCTGAAAGGAACATATTAGTTTGCATTCCCACAAGCAGTGCAGAAGTGTTCCCTTTTCTCCACATACACGCCAACATCTCTGGTTTTGGGATTTTGTTATGTGGGCTACTGTTACTGGAGTTAGATGATATTTCAGAGTGCTTTTGATTTGCATTTCTCTGATGATTAAGGATGATAAGCATTTTTTCATGCCCTCATTATGAGATGGGATTACTTGTTATTTTTTTGCTAATACATTTGAGTTCTCTGTGGATTCTGGTTATCAAACCTTTGTCAGAGACATAACTTGAAAATATCTTCTCCCACTCTGAGGGCTGTCTGATTGCTTTACTTACTGTGTTTTTAAAATAACAGAGTCCAGGAGCCACTCGGTCTGCTCTCTTTGCCAAGTTGAAAACCCTGATGCCACGTGTGGTGGCTCAGGCTGTTTGCAGCTCCCTTCCCTATTCAACCATAACGCTGGGATGCCCTACATTATATTCCAAGTTTCAGTAGCCCCTGATGGCGCAGTGATCCTACCCGAGGATTAGAAACACCAACACACACAGGTCCCGAGCCACCAGAGCAGTGGTCCAAGTGGCCCGTGGAGCGAACCCGCAGCGCCAAGGGGGCCGTTTCTGCCCAGCTCCTGGCCAGGATGCGCGGAGACCCAAGTCCATAGAGGATCCATTATTATTTTCGAAAGAAACACCAGATCCAGGAGATATTTTCGATTATAATTTATATTTTTAAATATTCTATTGTCATGATTCAAGTTTTGGGGGCAGAACAAAAATAAAGCAGCTGATTAGAACTGGACAATGAGCTATTTACCAGGACTTCTGCCCTACATGAAACCTTTAAACCCAGGAAAAGACATCCCCCAAATTCACATCTGTATTCAGGAATTCATTATCCCGGTTTAAGGCTTTGATCGTCTTTCTGGCTTATTAGGAATCATAGTGAAAACCCCCAGTCCATTCCCGGGCCGCGCAGAATGTATGCTGGAGCCGGGGCAGCGGGCGTGGACGCGGTCAGCCGAGCTCAGCAAAGACGGTTACGCAGCGGCCGTGGTCTCCAGCGAGATCCGGCTGTGGATTCTGGTAACAGTGACCCTGCCGCGCTTCCTTTACTCTAATGAGGAGGTCGCACCTGCAGGATGAACAGCCCTGAGGAACCTGTGGTAGGAGAGACCACACAAGGGAAGCTGCAGTCTGCACAACACAAACCATCGCTCGTGGGAAACCAGAAGTAACTGAGCAGGTGGAACGTGTACAGTGTCAGACACACGCGGCCTCCCTGTCCTTCCGCAAAATAAAGTTGTCTCCTGGCAGGTTGTGCCTGTGTAGGGTGTGCCTGTGACAGTTACGTGAATTCGTCTGAGCCCTGGACGCAGTCACTTCCGTATATAACTACTGCCGACCCGTAACTTACTGTATCCCTGGATTGTGTGTGTGCGTCTCACTTACCTAGATGTTAGCAACACAAACCAGACCTTCATGATGCCCACGAGGGTTCTTTTAAGATGTACGTATTTCAACAAATGCTTACTGAGCTTTGTGCTCTGCGTTAGAAATTATAAGATGATCCTGAAAATCAAAACCTCGAAGTCTAATAGATAAGATAGAAACTTGGCCAATGAACTAACTGGGACGTAATGCTGTGACAGGGGTAGGTGTGGTCCACGGAGTGCTGAGGCTGTGACAGGGGTAGGTGTGGTCCATGGAGTACTGAGGCTGTGACAGGGGTAGGTGTGGTCCATGGAGTGCTGAGGCTGTGACAGGGGTAGGTGTGGTCCATGGAGTGCTGAGGCTGTGACAGGGGTAGGTGTGGTCCATGGAGTGCTGAGGCTGTGACAGGGGTGGGTGTGGTCCATGGAGTGCTGAGGCTTTGACAGGGGTAGGTGTGGTCCATGGAGTGCTTAGGCTGTGACAGGGGTAGGTGTGGTCCATGGAGTGCTGAGGCTGTGACAGGTGTGGGTGTGGTCCATGGAGTGCTGAGGCTGTGACAGGGGTAGGTGTAGTCCATGAGCGACTCCTGCTGAGGCTACTCCGAGTGCATAT